>CP139506.1:154960816-155130156 GCA_021014915.2 Artemisia tridentata subsp. tridentata
AACAAGCTCTTGCATCTCAGGGTCTCACAATTCCTAAGCCCACTCAAAGCGTTGGAAAGAAAAGAAAGGCAGTAGAGCTGGAGCCTGAACGTTTTATTACTGGACTTCACTGCCAGAGGCTACTCCCTAAAGGTGTCAAGTTTGTTCACAACAAGGTCATCAAGCACCCTGAGTTTGGAATCTTCTTCATAGATGAATTTGGTCAGCAATCATTCCAAAGGGTCAGTGACATACATCTGGTGGAGACCACAACATTACTGGCTTACAAACTAATGGCACTTCACTACAAGAGCCATGAAAATGATGAGATCTTAGCACTAATGGATAAGATGATGAAAAAGAGACCTAATAAGGTTGTTTTGTTAACAAAGAAGTTTAAGCTTGAGCTCATGGGAATTAAGGAAGTCTAAGTACTTAACCCTGAGCATTTTGTACTAGATGATAGGACCTTATGTAACTGATGAATGAATTCATGTTTTATGTTTATAAGTGTTCTTTACATGCTTTATAGTATCTTCAGTGTAAGTAGAAGTCCATTTGCTCACTTACACAGATCAAAATACTTAGTCTATATTTATATCCAAATAGGGGGAGACTGTTGGGTCCATTCAGTACCTAAGTTTCCTTAAACAAGGATTTGAATAAAAAAATAACGTAAGTGTTAGAAAACCTTTAACAACATTCAAGTCACTAAGTGAACAGTTGCTTAGTGAGTTACCTTAAGGAAGCTTAGGACGAGTCTAAGAAGAATAGCCTCTCCATTCAGTGAGGCGGAACTCAGTGAGTGGCACCTAAGCCAAAGAATAAGGTGATGGGTTCAGTGTGTGATGACAATAACTCACTAAACCCCACACTAAACCCCAAGACTCCTCAATAACTAAAGACTGAAGATAGAAGACTGAAGACTAAAGAATAGGTGGGACAAAGCGGGAAATGTTTGAAGGGATAAGGAGAAGTCCTTATCAAGCTAAAGTCAAACTTTCCCTAAAAGGTAAATGTCTGGACAGTATCATCACTGTTCCTCGGAAAGCAGTATTGTCTTATACCAAAAATAGCTTCTTGTAAGAGAGACAAAATACATTAGTATTTTGTCCTAACTAGCTTATGTCACCTTTTGTCTTTATCATGTAAAATACTTGTGTATAAATAGGAAACATAAGGTGGGGTAAAAAGTTGACAAGTTTGTGCACTAAATGCTTAGACTTTCACAAACAACTTTTACTCCTCCAAATAGAAACCTAGTCCCTGAGATAGCACAGTAGGTTCAGTTAGTTGCTACTTAAGCTTAGTTTAAGTTTAGTGAGGACTCATACCATACTTGTCATTCAATCCCAAGTGTTATTCCGCAAACACTTGGGTATAATTCTTTGTTAATTGCAAATAGAATTAAACGTTGAAAACTTTGTGTCTTTTAGTTTACGTTTATCTTTTTACAAATTTTTTAAACACATTACTAAGTCATGGAACATGGGTAGTTTAACTTCTAGTTATTACTATCAGTGTGAAAGGGAACAACAGTTTGTTATGTTGTAATCAAAGCGCAAAGGAAAAGATTATTACAACGGAATGAAAAAAAATCTTGTTTCTTTACACATTTATAGAATGTAATAATTCATTACAAGGAATGACCCATTATACTAACGTAGTGTTTGGTACGTCGTAATGAGAGTATGAATGGAAAAGATACTTACGATGGAATGAAAACAATTATGTTTGTTTACAACTAATGAATGCAATGATTCATTACATGGAATCACTCATTGCATCAAAAACCGCTATTTTCATTCATCAAGGGTCCATTGTTTTTTTTCATTACATCTTGGAATGGAATCATAATTAGATTAAAGACTTTTATGAACTTTCCACTAAACACAAAAAAATATCATCAAATGCTATTTTAGTCTTTTTATTATCGATAACATTCCATTCTATCATAAATACCAAACATAATTATAATCGTAATGCGTCATTCCATTACTTCATTTATTCCATTACAATGTTCATTCCATTCTGTCACTACTTCATTTTGTCATACCAAACAAAATCTACCATTTTGATTCATTACGAGTCCCCTACTTTTTTTCATTCCATCTTGTAAAGGAACCCAAATGACATAAAAGTTCATCATTAACTAGGCACATTAATAAACTTTATATCATGAAAATTGGGCATTTTAGTATTTTTCATACGAGTCGTGCTATTTAGACCTAAAACACATGCCTAAATACATGCTTAATGCATTAATCACTTGTACAATTGTGTCATGTGCTTTCTCTCTCCAAATCTCCAATTATTTCTTCAAATCAACCAATCAAATCATTAGGTATATAAGTAGGCATGATGTTAGGCACAACAATCATTTTTCTTTTCTTATTGATTCCATTACATTTTATCATACAAACCAACATGATTAATAACCGTAATGAATCATTACATTACATCATTTATTTTATTATGTCATTTATTTCATTCATTTGACATTTCATTCCATCTTACAAAACGATTATTGTAATGAGTCATTCCTTGTAATTAATCATTATATTCTATAAATGTAAACAAACAAGATTTTTTTTCATTCAATTGTATCCTTTCCTGCTTTAATTACAACATACCAAACAATACATAAAATCTACCATTTTGATTCCTTAGGGGTCCCTTACTTTATTTCGTTCCATCTTTTAATGAAACCAAAATTACATAAAAGTTTATCATTAACTAACCATATTAAATAAATATCCTATCATCAATGGGGTATTTTAGTTTTTTTCTTATCGATTCTATTCCGCCTTATCAAGTAAACCAAACATGATTAATAACGGTAATGAATCATTACATTACATCATTTATTATATTAGAGCATTTTTTTCTTTTATTTGACACTAGCTTATAGACCCGTGGAATCCACGGGATTTTAGATAGTTTTTGTGCAACAAAAGGTAAGTACGTGAATATAGTGAGAAATAACAACGAACGAGCCACATATAGCTGTCCATGTGTGAAAACAGGACGTGGCAGATACAATCCGACTTTTGAAAGAGATTGCCCTTGGCTTTTGTTTATTGTCATTGCAAATGACACCGAAATGGGATATTGTTTCCTCACAATCCTTAGTGGTAAAGATTTATCAGATGGAGTAACTCTCAATCGTGGTATGATTACCTTATTTCCAAAATGTGTCCCCTTAATGATCTGTGCTTGAATAGAAGACCTTGATAATCGTAAAACCTAAAGTCGTGTTCCGTTACACAGTCCATTAGATTGGTCAATATTCCTAAGCAACATTATCGGGAAACCAACCTATGGTTTGGAACACCTGAGAACTTTAGTCCATTGATAAAATCTATTGAGAAATCAGATTCATCGATTGTTGTACCATGCTCTATTTTATCAATACTATCGCAACTAAGGTATACCATTTCCTCACCTGGAAATGTCTGAAGCAAATGGTCGTTTATACTGTCAACCACTTCATTAGTCGGACCAAGAATGACCTTTTCTTGAAAATATGACGGATCATCTATGTTATCCAAAAGATTTGGATAGGTAAAATCTACAATGGATATTATTAGGTCAGAAGACTTGTCTATTAGAATATCTTTGGGTATATCAATTGAAAACTCGCCGTCATTTGCATCTCCGACCTCTCCGTCTCCTATTGTTGGTATCCATTCAGCAAATTCACGTATCTCATTTACATCTTCAGGGAGAGATCCAATAGTTAGCCTCATGTTGGCTGTTAACTTCAGAACAATGCAGTGATCCCACAAATAAGATTGCTTTAAGGACGCACTTACAATGTCTTGGCGTGAACCTTTTGGAACAACTGGAAGAATTTGTCTAAAATCACCACCAAATACCACTGTCATTCCACCAAAAGGCGTTTCACAAGTGTCAAACCTCGTCTTACGTAGTACGTCGCGCAAAGACCGATCTAAAGCCTCAAAACGAAGCTTATTTGTCATTGGCGTTTCATCCCAAATAATTAGCTTGCATTTCTTTAACAACGATGCAAGATCACTTTGAGGGCAGATGGAGCAAGTGGAAGTCTCATCAATATTGATAGGAATATGGAATCTTGAATGTGCAGTCCTGCCACCTGACATCAATAAAGATGCAATACCAATTGATGCGACGTTTATGACGATATCACCTTTTCTTCTAATAGCGGCAGCAAGGGTTTTCCATAAATATGTCTTCCCAGTACCACCGTATCCGTGTACAAAATATACACCTCCTGTACCTGTTTTAATGGATGTCATGATAGTGTCATATACGCCTTTATGTTCGGTGGTTAAAGCAGTGTACAGGCGGTTATATTCAGATTGCAACTCTGTTGCGTTATAATGTGTCTCATCATAAATAATTCGATTACCGAACTGACTTACGTATCTTTCATCTGGGTAAGGCAACTCAGGAAAACGCCACAACGTTGTTCCTCTGGATAACATAAGCTGTTCGATCCAGAACAAAGCAATATTTTTTTTCATCGTCAGTCAGTCGCAAGCCTGCACAAAATAATAATATTTTTTTATGCAGTCAAGTAACACAAAAAGTAGTAAAGGATTAGATTTGACAAATAGTAAACGGTGTACCTGGTAGTTTCAAAATCAGTCTTCTTTTGTATTCGACATCTTGTGCAAGTAAATGCCATGTTTCTAACCACACATTCAAAGGTGTTTGAAGCTCTTTTTGAGAGAGCAATGTGACAAAAAGCTCACGTAGATGTTCAGTTAGTGCCTAATGGGATGCGTCTTTAATACTATTAATGTACTCCTTTTCGTCCTCTAAGAGACCCGCTGCATAGCAAGCTTCTTTGTAAGTAGGATAAACTACGTTGTCCCAGGTTCTTATATCTGCGTGTGACTTACATCCTTTCTGACTATTTAGTAGCATCCTACAGTAGAAAGCCTCACCGGTTGAAATAGGAACATTATGAATTCTCCCAATAGCGTAGTGTTTCTTCCTGAAAGTCCATATTCTTTTTTGAGGATTCCATACAAATTTTGTAGGAAACTCCGCATACGTAAGTTCCCTTGCTGAAGGATACTTCTGATTCATTTTCATCCATTCATCGAACATAGATGCACCTACTGATGGCTTGTTGATAACTGTTTGAAGATCAGATTCCTCGTCATATACAACTTCCTGCTCGCCTTCCAGGTGAAAACATAGCCTTTCAACAGATGGTGTTCTGTAGTGAATCTCAAACCCAAATATCCTCCACGCAGCCTCACACGCCGACACGTACCTGCAATCCAAGAAGGCCTAAATCTCGTCAACTGGTTTAGCAGTTTGCTGATGCTCTCCCGTCGTACCTGGTTCATACAACTGTGCAGAGACTCTATCTGGCCCTTTGTTTATATACTTAAACAAATATTTAATTGATCCCGTCTGATTACACCATTCAATGTTAAGGTGGCACTGATAACGTTTGAGAAGCGTAGGATTGTAAGGTATAACATAACCGTTATGCAATTTGTGTCCACCCTTTTCAACATAGTTTTCGTTGTCATGTCGTCTATAAACAGGGTACCCTTCCAAGTCAACTGAACTGTGTTGCATAAATTTTTTGGGAAAGTGTTTGGTACATTTACCATCCGTGGTGCAGACCTGATTTGGTTCATCAATACCGCAAGGACCATGCATCATAAAATCAGAAACTCATTTGTGCAAGTCGGGGTCCTCGTTTGGATCTGGTATCTCAGCATATATGAATTTTTCGATATGTTCAACATTTGGAACCTTGTCATCCTTATACAAAAACAAACATATATGTGCATGCGAAAGGCCTCTCTTCTGGAACTCAACGGTATACACCACTGAATTTTTTTTGAATACAATTCATTATTGTGAAGTGAAGATAAATTTCACGCTTTAAACAATGTAGCACAAGTAGAATTTAAAGAATGTAATAATTGGTATATAAAAGATAAATACAATACCTGCTTGAATACGCACGAATAGATGTAATTCTTTGACATCCTTTATCAACTGATCGAGTTTCATTTTAAAAACTCTACTAAGCACATCAGGACGGTCTGTAGATGAAAGGTTGTGCTCGCGCATGTATCGTGCAATTTCAGGCCATTTAGGATTGCATGTCATCGTTAAAAACAAATCTGGACAACCATACCACCTACATAAAGCCATGGCATCCATATAGTTTTGCTGCATGTACCTTGGTCCACCAGTATACGAAGAAGGCAAGACGACAGGCTTTCCAAGCTGGGTAGGGTCGGTGTTTCTAGATGCGATGCTTCAAAGGATATTAGCATACATATCACATCTAAGTTTTGACTGATTGGACCGATGGAAATACAAACACTCAATCTCAACCATAGTGAAACCATCCACAAGAAACTATTGAAACAACCGACCTCCACGTACAAAAAAATTCTCTTGATTCGGGCGATCTTGAATTTGATAGGCAAACCACTCTCGCATAGTAACTGTTTTGTCCTTTTTTCCAGTTTTCGGTTGGCCAGTCCTACTAATTTGCGGAATTCCCAAAGTATATCCATCTTGTACACAGGGCATCAACAAAGGGTATTGCAAAGCAAGGTGCATAGGATGAAAAATATTAATACGCTGCAAAGGTCCATCACGCTTTAGCAAAATAATGTTGCGATCCTCTGCACAAGCATCTAAGTCTCCTACAATAAGACCAGCGACTTCGTTGGCAGTTGGAAGATCGTATTGGCGTCCGTCTTTGCCCCGCTTTGCAATTAGCTTTATTCTTATATTTTGCTCATTGTCTTCTGTGTATGCCTCACGTGCCCTTCTAAATGTTTTAACCAAATCACTTGATTCATCTAAAACATCTTTAACTTGGTTTATGATATTTTGATCGACAGGAGTCTTTGAGTTTGAAGGAGTAGAATTCTTAGAAGAAGAGTTGCGTATCAAAACAGTATTGGGATTAAAAACAATTAAGATTGTAGGAAAACATGTGGTTCAGTCTTTGAATGTGTACACACTAAAGAAGTAAATCTGTTATACATGTTACCTTAATGCATTTTCTCTATTGTCTATTTCGTTTTCTGTGTCGTAGATATAGAGCTGTGCAAATTTGGGTGGAGCACCTTGTCCAGGAAGTAAGCTACCGATACTATGGTAAGTCTGTCCATGTAACCGAAAAATATAAGGACTTCGTCCTTTCTTGTTTATTGAATCATCAATCTTCCCACCCATTAAGATGAAAGCAAACATGCTGTTGTAGGTTCTGATGTTGTTTTTGAAATTCTGGCTCTTGGCGTCGTCGTTCATAAATAAGTCAAGCAATGGTTTTGGAGTCGGAGGTGGGGCATGAAGTTTAATTTTTCCCTTGCCACAGCATATAATGTAAGGTTTGTTTGCCGGATTAGCATTTCCTGTTCTCGCTTCATTTTCCCATAACAATGAGTGACATGATGTACACTCAAATGTAGGATCTCTATGGTCGTAGTAATCTACAGAAAAAAAATAGAAAAACTAGTTTTATATTTGACATAAGCAATAAGATCTTTCAGGGGATGATTAAAAAATAAGACATGCAATTACCTTCGGATATGCCAACGTATTTCTCGTAAACTTTTCGTACATGCCCATCATCATCAAGATTAAAAGCAATAGGCGTGCGACTCGGTAAAGGAGGTCTCTTATATTTTTTTGTCCTTCTTGACGATTCTCCGGTTTCGTAAGTTGATTTTTGTGTTGTTAACACATAAATGTTGGTTCCAGAACACGACCTTGATTTATTTTTAGAGCATTCATTAACGGGAGTAACAAACGGTTTTTGAAAAGTAGATGTGCAACCACATTATCAGAATGTTAACCACATGTTAAAAATAAAAACATTGTGTTGCAAACGAAAGTTAAAATATTTAGATACTACCATTTGAGATGTCAGTCAAGGGAGAATGCCGTATTTAGATACTACCATTTGAGATGTCAGTCAAGGGAGAATGTCGTTTCCTCGTTGCAGGAGCTGGTGCTACTGTATGACTACTTGTTGTAATAGAGTTTGGTGTAAGTGTAGGAATATTTTCATTGTTAAGTGTGTTGGGGAGGACTGGCCTTTGTGATACTATATGCGATAAATACAATGATGTTACATTTATTATAGTTGTTATATACAATAAGTATAATATAAGGATATCAGTTACTAACCGGGAGATTTTTCTGAATTTTGATTTCGGATGACGCCTAAAGGAATGGGAGTAGTTATAACATTTGGTTGGTAGTTTGTATTAACAGAAGCAGTACCTATAGATTTGTTGTAGATATGGAACCGTTGGTTTTTAAAAAGCATGACATTTACTAAAAAAGTAAACGTACTTAAGTTAAATTAAACGCTACCTATTTTTGAAATGGTGGCAAATGCAGAAAGTGTATTTTTCGTGAGTAGAGGATTCATTCCTGATATTATATACACATGGATAATGATGTCAACAAAGAAAAAGTGTAGTAAATAAATTGTGTCATATTATATAACTATAGAATTGGTTTACCACTAAGCTGAGGTGATACTCGTGAATTTCTTTGTTTAGCAGAATGACTTGTTGTCGTGCCAGTTTGTGGTATTGCTTTAGTAGAGACCGTACCATGAGATGTAGGTGATATGTTTTCTATCATAGTAATACCCATAATAAATATAGTGACATTTTAATCGAATACATTATGAAAACAATGTGTTTAAAGTTAACCTTTTTGTGAAGGAGTCATTTGCCTACTGTTGCCAAACACGAAACTAATATTATGCGCATTGATTTGTACATTAGAATAGACAATGAATTGTATAACCGTTAAACTTCTTCAAAGGTAAAGAAATTAACTAAACATTGAAAGATACTTATAAATTAAGAGTAACCAAACCTCGATACAAATTAACTGTTGAACTTGTTGTGGGCCTTCCTAAAAATGAATTTGTGGCAGGTCTAGTTGGAAGAGCTATGCGAAACATGCATAGAAATAGTTAGTGTACATGCAACACAAATACTATATAAGTAGTGTCAAAAGAAGTTGAACTGGGTATATTAAATGGATAGGTAACTAACTATTAGTCACGTCCGAAAGCGGCAGCATTTGATAAGTTGTTGGTTGAGCCGGTGTAGAACTAATAGAGGAACCTATGAATTAAAAAAATAAAATGAAGAAGGTACTAAAATGGAAACAATGTAAAGAAATATTTTGTTATAGGATTATGTGTACCGTCTTGTTCATTCATGTTTGGTAGGAAAAAAAAGGAAACACAAACAAAATTCTAAACAGAAGAAGACTTTGTTATTAACAATGAACATACCTGACGGATTGCTTTGTAATGGGGAGGATCTATTGGAAAAAGTCCATGGAGCGACATTTCATGTTAGTGGATCATCTAATGAATGGAAACTCAAAATGAATAACACGATGTGAAAAAAGTAGGAATCTATTGAAAAAGACATTATTCGAAATAGAAGCTTACAATTCAATAGTTATGTCAAAGAAACACTTTCTTTAGATGCTAGTGAATCTACCAACATGGGTTGTGGAACATTGTCTGATGACACAAAAGAAGCAGATTGTAAGGATCTTGAATTGTTGCTGGAGGTGGAAGTATTCAGGTCTTGTTGAAATTTCTTATTGGGCAGTTTTTTAGAAGATGTACGCTTTGTTGATTTTTTTGAAGTGTTTTCATCAGCCATGGTGATGTTATTGAATATTATCAGTATAGGATGTTAATGAAAATGGAGAACATATATATCATCAAATAAAACGTATATTCCCACATGCGTTTGATAAAACGTTTTGAAGACTTGATCATTTCCTAAATTATGAAGATAGCATGACATGTTTAGGCTGTTATATATTGGGTTATAATTATTTGCAATCACTCAATAGTAAATTGACTAATATTTTGGCTGTTATTGGGGATACTAAAAATAAGTTTGTTGATTTGATTCGTTTCATTTTTTGTATCCAAATTTGAGTATTCATCATCATTCATCTATAAGGAAAATAAAAACCACAAGTGAAAATTGAGTGTGACATGGACTAATATTGAAAGCAAAGTTGGAAGTTGAAAATTGCAGTAAATAAAATAATCATAGTGATTTCTTATTCGTTACACTTATTAATTGAAATCATCATAAGAAAATGTAGCCGGCATACGAAATCATTGATGTTGAACGCGATTCAATCTTCATCGAAGAAGTTTAGGTCAACAATATAGTCATCATCAATATCATGACCCATTTCATGAAGCTGGTTGATTAAATTATTTGCCTTGTTAATCTTTGACAACAAACTGCTAAGAAGTTTTTGACATGCTTCTTGATCTCCAACATTAAATCGTAGCCAATCAATGATAGGCTCTAGGTCAAACTCATCTGATAATAAAAATTTCACGTGTTAAATTGTTTTAAAATATTGTCAACTATAGTAATGCATTATATTTTATTACCTTGATCTTGTTTCGAAGATTCACCTTCTTCAAAAAATGATTCTCCAAAAGGTTTGTCAGCGACTTTACTCTTTGGAGATGTACAAGATTCAACTGGAACATCAACTTGACTGTTTTTTGCACTCTTCAATTCAATGTGAGTCGTAGGATTGGAACCTTCGTCTTTTTCATCCTCATCATCTATAGATGAGCAGTCATCGTTACATTTAGTGAGCAATAATTTTGAGAACATTTCTGAAACACTTTTTTCTCTAGGTGATGCCATAGAAGAGATTTGGCAAATTGTGTGTTTGTGATAAATGAGTTCCTTCTCCAAGATATTTATAGAAAAAATGGTATACATGCTCACCAACATTTAATATTGATTCATCTATTTTGAAACAATATTATGTGTCAATTATGGTAACAATGAAATCATTATTATGGTTTAATTATAAGTATGTCTATTAGTGTACAAAAAACGTATCATAATTTGATGGTTACAACTTTTGTGTTGCTTAATTTATTTAGGCAACATATACGATTGACAGATCATGTACATTAAGAGATCTTACTTATAATATTAATTTTAGCTAAAAGGTAACATGGTAAAATAAGATGTTCTTGATTCATTTAAGTTGATTTTGTAAATATATGATTGACTTTCAATCATTACTTTGTACCTTATCTTTTCGAGGTTCTTGATTCAACATGGTAAAGGTTTAGGTAAAGTTGTTGACGTACATGTAACTATTGACATGATTTGGTTAACGGTAAGCCAATGGTTGCTATCAGAATGGCATAATTGTATGCGACTGCCCATGAAATTTTTTTATACTCGTGTTGATGCATTTGGCATGTATAGGACTGCTAACAGATCATAGTTGACGTCGTTGCTAATTTTGAGGAAACAATTTACTACTTTTTATAGATTTTCAATCATTAGTTGGAAACTCATGGTTTGGATTTCTAACTAAATTAAAAATGCATGTGTAGTTTTTTTAAACTTAGATGACTATAGATTTTAGATGGATCGGCCCATTATACGTTTTGGCCCCTTATAAGGTTTAGGTGACTACAGGTTTAATAAGATTTGGCCCATTATTAGTTTTGCCCCATTATGAGTTTTAGGTGGCTATAGATTTAATAAGGGCCATTATACAAAATTGATGATGTAAAGTAGTACATTAATCGCAATGCATAATGATAATATTAAAGTTTTCATTGACTAAGACAATAATAAAATACCAAACAATGAAATAACATGGTATATTCTGATGTAAAGTACTATGTGAATGATATATAATCATAATATTCAAGTTTTCATTGTCCAAGCAAAAAAAAAAAAAAAAAAAAAAAAAAAAAAAAAAAAAAAAAAAAAAAAAACGAAATGGGAATTATGTTGACTCAGGATCTTGGCAATCAAAGATCATTGATATTAACCCATATGCCATCTTCACTTGTGCTATTCTTTTTATCAATATCTTCATCAGTATCTTCATCAATGAGAGCATACTTGTGTTCTTTGGCTACTGAAGTGTGTAGTTGTTGAACAAAACCTGCGTCATTATCAAAGTCATCCAAATGGTGAACATGATCAGTAGATTCTTCAATTAATTGCTCATCACTTTGATTAAACTCTTTGGATTCATCAATGGTATCATTGGTCGGTTCATCAATAACACTAAAATAATGTTTCTTTCGAATGGAAGTTTGTCTAGCCTTGTTGGTACGCTTAAACCTAAGCGGGCTTCCATCTTCGAATTCCTATGTTAAATTTGATAGAATAGACGTAAAAGTTAGTAGTATATGGTATGAATGAAACATTGTTTTCTTCCTTTGAAACATGATCTTTAATTATTTTGTTATTGTATACAGGTAATACGTCCTCATCATCCGAGGAAACAATATCAACAACATTTGTGTTGCCAACAGTAGCATGATGGTTTGTAAATCTCTTGCGTTTGTTGTTGATGGGCAAATCCTGTATGTACAGTAATAAAACATGGTTATATAACAAAACAATTCCTTTTTGTATTTTTTAAAATATTTTAACACACACCAAGTCATCGTCAAATAGAACGGTAACCAGTAAATGTTTTTTGCCTACATCGTTTGATGTGTTTGATTGTTCTTGGTTGTTGCTAACCTAAAAAGACATAAACATAAACATATCAATAAAAATTCAATAAAGTATGACATGAATTTACATAGATGTTGCAATAATAAAAGTCAGAAAACACGTGTAAACAATACAATACAATTAGCATTCTTACATCTGATGATTTGGGGTGAAACATTGCGTTTGCAAGGAAGAAGATGAAAGAAATATAGGTTGACATTCGTTTGGTGATGTTGAAATTATATATACAGTAGGAAGAGCTTGAGATTTAAGGAAATGATATGGTTTCAATTTCATTTTTAATGTACATTGAACATATCACATAAATGTATACATCTTGTTAGTAGTATTTTAGTATAATATTGCATGAATCATTTTCTTCTTTGTACTTACTATGCCCAATTAATATATTGTATCATCTAATTTTCATTTAAAGAATTTATAAGTTTTATTATTTTTTACTTATACTTACCCATGCTTTAAAGAAGCAACTAAAAATACACTCACAAACAATCTTGTAAATATGGAATAGATATTACCCGTGTTTTATTCAATAGTAATGATTGCATTGCTTAAAATGAGCAACTTGTGCCTGTGATGTTAAATGAAACGGCGGTAGATGTATTAACACACACACACCACATTCATTGATCATCATCAAGTGCTAAAAAAACAGCGCCAACAACAGGTAATGATCTCGAACCAAAAAGAAAATAAATAAAATTTGATTGCTCATTTCATTCTGATCTGCATGTAAGTAGTGATTTTTACGCTCTTTATAGAGACTTGTTTGATGTGTCTGTGGAAAAAGGCTTTGAACATGAGTTTGTTCTTTCAAAGGCTATGTAAACCCAGTAGATTAATTGAACATATTGAGTAACTATTGTTTGTGTAAGTGTATGTATATTCATTATTTGTAAATAAGTAAGCTGATGTTGATTTGCTAAAAGGTATGTTTGATAAGCAAGCCTTTTTTCGTTTTGGAATCTGAGGCTTATGGTTAATAATTGGATTTTTTTTTTGAGGTTGATTATGCAGTCATTTGATGTATATAGTTATTGGTGTTTTAGCGTTTGACTGAGTGTATGAGTCGCATGTGTTTGATGACTTTGATCTGTTTGTTATGAAGTAAAATTGGGATCATAAGCTATATGTGTGTTAGTTAACTCATTAGTCATTTTTTGGATTTTTTTCATTTGATTGGCTGATTATATATATATATATATATATATATATTATATATATATATATATATATATATATATATATATATATATATATATATATATATATATATATATATTATGGATTTGTAAGTTTTAGGGTTGTTTACATTGGAATTTATGTTGGAAATGTGAAGTTTTTTTAAGGTTGGATTGCTTTAGAGTTTCGAGTGATTTCGATTGAGATTAAATGTAATTTATTTGGAAAGAATGCAGTTGTGATTTTGCAACAATTGGACTTGTGAATGTTATTACAGTGTGTGTTGTTAGTGTTTTAATAAGCGAAAAGCGATCTATGACCTTGTGTTGACTATTTTTTGACTGCCGTTATTACAGTATTGTTGGTGTGGTTTTTGTCATTACTACTTGTTATGCTTAGATCACGCGCTTTTGTCTTCCAAGATTCTTGGTGTGTTTTGATTGTTAACGGCCAATTACTCATTAACCTAATATATTGTTTATTTAAGTGATAATTTCACAGGATGAGTCTTCAATTTGTGTTTGCTGTGAAGAAAGCAAAATTTTCGAAAGAACATGTATACGAATAAGGTCATAATGTAAAAGTACACTTGAGTTACTCGTGAAAGTGTTAGCTCGTATATACACAAATAATATATGTTTACCGTTTCTCTTTTAAGCGTTTACCGTCTCTATTCACTGAAAGCTTCTACAATGGAACTCCGTGGGTGTACTTAATACACAATCGAGGGACAAAGCATAAAGTTTGGATCAACCCGTGAATTCCATGGGAAATCATTACAAATTGTATGGTGAAGAGTGGGCCAAGTTTCTCTAAGACAGTAGATAAACAAATGTGGATGTTTTACACTTCATTCGTCAAGAAGAAGACACATACTAGGTAACTGCCTACGATGATGCTGGTTATGAATGTGGTGGCTACAACCGTAGGGAGATAGGCACAAGGTAAATGAGATGTTGCGTAAGTATGGGTGAAAATCTTGGACATTCTCCTGTGAGTGTACACGATATGACTTTTTTTATACACGGTTATTGAATTTGTATAGACCGAGCTCTATCTTTATCACACAACTAATGCTACTTTCTACTCTTGACACTCAAGAGAAATATAGATGAAGAGTATGTATGGATCGTATGGTAAAAACTTGAGTCGAATGATTATAACCTTGAAAGAGAAATAATACAAGACACAATGAGAGAACACACACACTCTCACACCTATCCTAAACAATGAGGCACACTTGAGACACTTTTCAAATGAGTAAGAGTGTGTGTTTAAATATAGCAACACAACCACGACCTAAAGGCCTTAGGTGGGCTTCGGTTGGGCTTTTGTGTGGGCTATTGGTGGATTAGACATTTACATGGATATTACTAACACAACTAATATCAATAGCCCACTTCCAAGACTATTTGTTCTATTCGACACACAAGTTCTATTCTTGCAAATGACCATCACTTTTCATTTTATAAATTAAATGCTAACAGAATTTGATATAAGTATTTTTTAGTTGTTAAGCTGTTGATTACTAAAAATGTATGTAGTTGCTTCCCGGAGATTTCCTCCAAGATATTGTGACTAACGAATACAATCTGAGGGTGGGTCGAATGATTTTAGCAACCGTTAGGCATCATCGTGTTCATATTCGAGGAACAGCTAATCCGAAAAAATACGGAAATATGTTTTATGGAGATGGCTGGAATACTGTTGTTGAGAGTCAACACTTGGAACCTAGGAAAAATTTGTTTTCACAAACCTCGGTGGTAATTCAGTGTCGTTGATTACTTTTGCAACCAATGGACTTGGTCTAGGCTTTGAAAACATTCCGAGCACAACAGTGAATGAAGCTCTTCCTATCTGTCAAGGTCCTCTGGACAAAGGTACGTGGACGTATTGTTATAAAGTTTAAGATCATTTGGTATACAATATTATAAGTATTACTGCATAAGTTTAACATATTGTCTTAATACCAGTGTTGCAAAAAAAGGTCTACAAGGCCGATTAATCACCGATTAGGTGCTAAAAGGCCATCGACCTTGCCGATTTATGTAATTGGGTCAAACAAATAGGTCAACCGTGGTCAACGGCGATCAACGGCGGTCAGTGGTGGTCAAACTTTCCGGAAACCTATAAATCTTGCCGGAAGTACCCAAAACTCACGGTAAACTTATTTTGATCACTTATAGTAACTGTTTAAGTCTATTGCAAGTTGTTTTTTAGAAAATACTTTGCCGGAAATACCTAAAACTCACCGGAAATACACAAAACTTTCCGGAAATAACTAAAATTTGTCAGTAATGCCAATCCGATTAATCACCGATTAATCCCGCCTAGACCGATTACAAGCTAAAAGGTGGTCGACCGCCCGACTACCGATTCACGATTTTTGCAACCTTGCTTAATACGTTGAAAAATAGATAAAAGGATGTTTCACATATGTGACTGGGAAGGACATGATCAGCACAGGAACGAAGATGCTTGTTTCTATACTCCAATGGTGGCCTATGTCTTAGATAGAAACCGTTTGGTAAGTAGTTATAGTTGTTGGTGGATGTGAGTTAGTTGTATATTTAAAATGTGTTTTAAGTTATGGAATAAATATTAAAAGTTGTGGTTTTATCTTTGTTGGCAGACTGTACCTTCCAAGTACGTTGATAAGATAGAGTTGTTCACATATGACTCTGCAATTGTTCGCCATGGTGGCATGGAGTTTCCGGTTGACCTGGAAATTCAAAGGCACAAAAGGAAACGGGGACGTAAGATACCGAATAACCATGTCACCATGATTGCACAAGACAAATGGAAGCATATTAACAGGCAGTGCCATTTCAGGAAGGACAAAATGATAAGGTTCCAGCTGATTGACTTGATGACAGATTTGGATGAGACAGTTGATCCTGAGTTTCCGGTGCTTGTTCCAATATTTGATATGTGTTGATTCAAGCTGTTGAAGTAAAGACTTATCTTTTGTTTTAAGGTTTCAGTGGTTTGTTTGTTTGGAATAAGTATTAAACTCAAGACTTTTCTAGTATGGTTATGTGCTAAGTTTGATCATGTTATCATACATGATAATGGCTATATGCTGGAACTATCTTAAGCTGTTTAAGGTGTTATCCATATGTTTGATACGTTTATCATGCTAATGAATGTGCTACCCTTTAAAAATGTTACTATCTTTTCCATTGGTGGGTTGTTACATTTTTAACATATGTTTTGTTGATTATTTCTTGAATTAAGTCATGAAATAATATTATTTATAGTTTTAATCTAATTGACTTATAACTAATATCAATTTAAATTCAGTGAAACATTATTGAGCAAGCAAAATGAGTAGTATTTCATACGTAAATTTGAAGCAAGTGTGTTACTTTTTGTCTGGAATACGTTCAGATGATTTGGTAATCTTGCTCAATCAGAAACAACGAGAAACAGAATGATTAATAAAGAATGACTAAGATCCATATCTTTATTAATGTAGTATTAGAAACAAAATGATAAGAATGATGATGAATCATCGAATGGTTTTTCTAGAAGACCACCACCCGAGTTGTACTAGGGGCATTGGCGTGTTGCTAGACGCTAACCAATGTTATTACACTATTAATAGATGTCCAATAGGGAGCTGTTAGTTTTAATGGAAAAATATTAATGTGTATGTCTAGAATCGAGCTCGGGACCACGGGATTGCACACATTACGTATGAGGAATTAATGTATAATAATTAATATATAAACCATTATGTATTTAATTATTAAAACACAAAATAATGACTAACAGACGTTAAGTAGTTAACGGGAATTGACTAACGACCGTTAGTGAATAAGAGAAGGACTATAGATGAAATTAGAGGAACAAGAAGCTTCCGAAATCCTTAGGGATTGAGTGAGCCGATCGGCCATGGGTTTCCATAACCCAATCCATACAACTTATTCTCCAAGATATACACTCTATAAATACAAGGCTATGATTATTCATTCTTTACTCTTGCACTCTTGCTATAACCCTAAAAGTCTTTTCCTTCTTCTTCTTGTCTTGGCCGATCGATTACATACCCTCAAGGGTGGATCGATTTTGGTTTTCGCAAAACAAAATTATTTGGTTTATTTGGGTTTACTTTACTAGCAGAAACATTAATTCGGTTTTAGTACGTGTATACAAGATTGTGGTATCAACTCATTATAGTTAATATTCTTGGATTGAGATACAAAAAAGGTAAAGGGTATCTCGTTAATCCGTTCTTGATATTAAAGAAGAAGATTTGAAGTTTGATTCTTGTTCTTGTTAGAATCAAAAGGTACGTTACTTTATTTTTCGGTTAATATTTTATATGTTAAAATAGATCATACGCTTCCGCAACGTGTATGATAATTTATAGATTAATATATAAACATGTCATGATTATTAAATTATAACACATATAAACACAAATATCAATATCAATATATGATATCTTCAACGATTTAGAAGAATCAAGATGTCAATAATTATCTCGAAAATCAAAACACCAAAACTAGCTCGTCCATCGAACATATCTGAAATTTAGTTATCGGTAAAAAATAAAAAATAAATAAAAATCCAAAAATAAAACACGATATTACAATTTGTAATGCTCATTAAGAAAAATTGTAACTACAAATTTTGAAAACACGTTTTTTTAAGGGTTTTGTTAACCACAACCTATGGGGTTGTGTTTAAACATACCCTAATTAAAAATTTTGCATTAAATGAAGTAGTATATTCCATAATTATACATATTTTTTTTATTTTAAATATGGAATGTGATGTTAAACATGAAGAGTTTAGTATTCATTTAATGCCAAAATTTTAATTAGGATATGTTTAAACACAACCCAATGAGTTTTTGTTAACAAAACCATTTTTTTTAAGTATCGAGCAATATATACTACTCACACAAATTACCATAATTAAGTTAGTTAACACCAATAAGTCAACAGAACTATAGAAGAGTTATTTAATACTTTTGTTAACTACACGGTTTCTTTTAAGAGCAATCGGTATGATCACTCAACAACCAAGTGAAACCAAAATCTACCATTTTAATTCCTTAGGGGTCCCTTACTTTATTTCATTCCATCTTTTATTAAAACCAAAATTACATAAAAGTTCATCATTAACTAACCGTATTAAATAAATTTTCTATCATCAATGGGGTATTTTAGTCTTTTTCTTATCGATTCTATTCAGCCTTATCAAACAAACAAAACATGATTAATAACCGTAATGAATCATTACATTACATCATTTATTACATTAGAGCACTTTTTTCTTTTATTTGACATTTCATTCGTGGGTCTTCGAGAAGTAATGACTAGCTTTAATTTCTCACACTCGTGGATTTTTAATAGAACTAGGGGTTAACATTGAGTTTGATTTTAGCGGATCTTTGATACGATTTCGGCCTGTACTACTGCACTGCAATCCTTATTATCTCGAACTTCTTGGCTTTTCAATTAAAAGGGCAAGTGGTCTTAAAAATAAACAAACTTACCACCTTTTCCTATTATAAGCTACAAACTTTTATTTTCCTATTGTAGCATTCAACTTTCTTAATTTTTCTATTCTAGGCATCCAACTTTCTTTAATCATCATATTGTATGTATCCAACTTCTTTAATTTTTATATTCGTAAGCATCTAACATCCTTAATTTTCTTATCGTAGCGTCACTTTTTCTCGCTACAGGCCTACAATAGAAAGTTGGATGATACAATAGGAAAAATAAAAGTTTGTATCCTACAATAGAAAAAGATGGCAAGTTTGTTGATTTTTCAAACCATTTGCCCTAATTAAAACGCCAATAAAAAGAAAATTTAAATGTGATAGTTGTTAATGAGCACATATTCTTATGTGCAGTAGTGCAATACTTAAATTGTTGAGGACATGCAACTTAAATGCAGGGGTCATAGGTTCAATTTAAACGATTTACTTCTATCATAATGTTAGCTGTGAGACCGATTGATGAGAGCCGCCTGCTCGAAAATCTGTTACCTTTTTCTTTACTCCGGTTATCATCATTATAAATATGTAAGAGAATAGATGATTATAAGTATGATATGCCGCTCCTTTTAGTAATTTTAATGTAAAAAGTTGGTGGGTAAAGATTCTACATGCAAAACCTCAGCTTTATACCTAGTTACCTGAAAAGTGCCACTAAATGATTTGATTATATAAAATAAAAAGGATAATGGCATGAAAAGGCAGCTACTTGTCACTTTTTGTCATTCTATGTAGCGACATTTTTTTTTTTTTTTTTTTTTAAATTTGGCACTAACTTTTCTAAATCGTGCTATTGTGTGTATCGGTGACCTGCTTAGGAGGTCCAGCAGGTTAAGTTAACGATCGTTTATTTTATTATTGCAGCGTTAGTCCTTTATACTTAACGACCGTTTATTTTATTATTGCAACGTTAGTCCTTTACACGTTTTCGCCCGTTTTCATCCGTTTTCACACGTTTTTTTCCGTTTTTACACCTTTTCGTCCGTTTTCACACGTTTTTTTCCGTTTTCGCCACGTTTTTGTTCGTTTTCGCACGTTTTTGTCCGTTTTCGCCCGTTTTTACACGTTTTCGTCCGTTTTTACACGTTTTCGTTCGTTTTCGCACGTTTTTGTCCGTTTTTAAACGTTTTCGCACGTTTTTTGTCCGTTTTCGCCCGTTTTTACTCGTTTTTACTTTTTACACGCTTTTTCCGTTTTACCACGTTTTCGTAGCATTTTCACACGTTTTTTTCCGTTTTCGCACGTATTTGTCCCTTTTTACACATTTTTGTTCGTTTTCGCACGTTTGTCTTTTTCCCGTTTTAATTTTTTACACCGTTTTCGTCGTTTTCACACGTTTTTTTTCCGTTTTATTTGTCCGCTTTTACACTTTTTGTTGTATACGTATTATTGACCTATTAAGTGTGAAAACAACGAAATAACGTAGTTTCAAAACGAAATAAAACGTCGATAACGTTTACAAACACAAAAAGTGTAAAACGATAAATTAAACGACGAAAACTTTTAAAACGGCGAAAAGTGTTAAAACGGACAAAAACGATCGGAAAAAAGGAAAACGAAAAAACGTGTAAAAGGAAAACATGAAAAAACGATAAAAAACGGCGAAAACGGACAAAAATGAAACGGTAAAAAAGTCAGAAAAAAAACGTGGTAAACGAAAACGGAAAAACAAAAAAACGTGTGAAAAACGAAAAGGGAAAAAAACGGGAAAACGGACAAAAAACATGGAAAACGAACGGAAAACGTGTAAAAAACGAAAGAAAAACGTGGCGAAAACGAAAAAAAAACGTGCGAAAACGAACGAAAACGTGTAAAAAACGGAAAGGAAAAAAAAACGTGTGAAAACAGACGAAAACGGTAAAAATAAAACGGAAAAAAACGTGGAAACGACGAAAACGTAAAAACGGCAAAAGGAAAAAAAAAAAACGTGTAAAAAAAACAAAACGAAAAAGACGAAAACGAAAAAAACGTGTGAAACAGACGAAAACAAAAAACGGAAAAAAAACGAAAAAACGGAAAACGAGAAAAAGGCAAAACGGAAAAACGGAAACGGAAACAAAACGGCGAAAAGGGAAAAACGGAAAAAAAACGGGCGAAAAACGACAAAAACGAAAGCGAAAACGGAAAAAAAAAACGTGGCGAAAACGGACAAAAACATGCGAAAACGAAAAAACGTGTAAAACGGACGAAAACGTGTAAAAACGGAAAAAAACGTGTAAAACGACGAAACGAAAAAAAATGTGAAAACGGACGAAAACGTGTAAAAAACGGGCGAAAACGTGTAAAGGACTAACGATGCAATAATAAAATAAACGGTCGTTAAGTATAAAGGACTAACGCTGCAATAATAAAACAAACGATCGTTAACTTAACCTGCTGGACCTCTTTCGTTCGCTAAGCAGGTCACCGGTACACACAATGGCACGATTTAGAAAAGTTAGTGCCAAATTCAAAAAAAAAAAGGTCGCTACATAGAATGACAAAAAGTGACAAGTATATGCCTTTTCATGCCATTATCCTAAAATAGAAAGAAAGTATGTATTTATAATATATTAAGGTTACCAAGCTCTCTTTAATTTGAACCTAAATTTTAAAGCTAATCAAAATATAAAATAATTAGTTAAGAGTAAAATTATTATTTTGTGATTATGTCAGATGTAAACTACATGTATATTTTTCATTTATTATGTTTTTGTTTGATAATAAATATTTAAACGAATTAAATGCTCAAATATTTTATTTTATTCAAATAACACCTCAAAAACTAAAGGTAGAACGCCAAAACACATCTTCAGTTCAATAATTTTCTTTTCATTTTGATGTTTTATAAAAAAGAATATAACCGAAATTAAATTTTTTGAAAAAGAAATATTCTGATAGCAGATGTGTTGTCTATTGCGAGAACACATAAGAAGTTGAACTGGGTATTCTAGATTAAGAGGTCATGTGCATTTTTAATCACCTCATGAAGAATGAGAACCCGAAGCCAAATCATTATTGCTGGATAGGGTGTATGATCAAATTAAACATCACCGACTACTTAACCATTGGAATGTTTTAGTTTTGTCTACATGCTTCAACAACCATAAAGACTACGCCAACCTCTTCATTCGGTTTAGTTTAGCAATATTATGATGTGGGTTGGACTCAGAGACATCGTGAATTTCTCGGGCAAAAAATCAGAAATCATGATAACCAGAAAGAAAATTATAATTTGAGATGCGATATTGGTTGCATTTGTAGGGGCACTATAGCCGTTCATTCGGTTTAGTTTAGCAATATTTTGGGGTACACTATACAAACCCCTCTTATGATGTTAAATCAGGGGTTGGTCAAAGATTTCTTTTGTCCCCTATTTTTTTCAGTTTAACACAGTTTTTTGTCAGTTTTTGTTCCGTATTTCTGACAGTTTTAAAATTTTGACTTATTAAACTTTATATTTTCTGTTCCGCACTTTCAGATTTATAGTATTTTTATATAAACAAAAAAAAAAAAAAAAATAAAAAAAAAAAAAAAATATAAAAAAAAAAAAGCAAAAAAACAGGGGGTGCCATTTGTATTTTCGGGGGGGGGGGGGGGGGTTATTTTGGCCATGGCGCATATGCAAAGCATTAATGATGAGAGCAAAAGAATTATTTCATAATTTAATAAAAACCGATGCATCTACCACTTTTACTACACATACATACAAGAACCATTCAATGATGAAGACAGACATGATATAACCATTCAATGATGAAGACAGACACGATATAGTATTGATACTTCTGATAAGGTAAGACACAGTACAAATGTATGACAACTTCTAATTCTTCACATGAGCGGATGCATGTTTGGAGGGTTTTGACTGTGACACTGCTTACATGCTGAACAGTATCCATTTGTGTTTGTTTATGTTATCTGGTCAAACACTTGAAAACCACCATCGATTTTCAAAATACCAATCAAAATTTTCCATTTTCTTATACTTTTCCACTTACACAAAAGGTAATTTCTCAATTAAAAAATTCCATTAATTTTCTTCTTTTCTACTACAGAAAGGGGGCCATGCTAAAAAATTACTTTCATACGTGCTAAAAATACAAAACATAGGATATGCGATTTAATCTGTATTCAAACAATGATTTGTTAACGGACAATCATCAATGTATTTATCTTGTGTACAAGAAGTCCTAGCATCGGTGTAACTAAATTCTGGCTTTCTAATAAACATTAAGATTGTCCTAACATTATGGATTCAGTGGAATTTGTAGATAAATATTCCATAAGTATGAAAAAACTTTAAATGATAATCGGTTTGAACAATATATTCTGGAATTTAGATGGTCAAAATAATGAGCAACTTCTTTCATATAAAGGCTGTCCTAGTATCCATTAGGGACACCATTAATAAGTTTCCATAAAACTATAATAGTCACAAAACTCGATGTGCATACACATTCTTGTTTAAAATAAAACACTAATTTCAAAAATAGTTTTGTGTGACCGCTAAATTATTGGACTCTATTGGAAAATTTGACAAGCAGGGTGATTATGTTTTGCTAGATCGACATGATGTTTTGATAAATCAGTTTAATCTTATTCGAAAAGTATGACATATGGTTGACTTTTGTTTTGCTAGACCGATGGATGTTGATACTTTTTGTACGACTTGCGCCATTATTTACGGTTTTTGCTTGTTTTGATAAATTAGTTTAAATCTTATTCGAAAAGTAGGACTCATGATTGACTTTTATTTGCTAGACTGATGGATGTTGATACTTTTTGTGCGACTTGCGACATTATTTAGGGTTTTTGCTTGACCGGGTATTGATAGTTTTTTCTAGGTTTGCATGTAAATAGGCTTGCCCACCACGTGGTTATTGAAAAGCCATTTTTTTTTTTTTTTTTTTTTTTTTTTTTTGCAACTTGCGGATGCATTATGGGTTGTGATGTGAGAAATCCCGTTTTATATTTTTATTAACTGAATCCTCTTTAGACTTCACCAACACTCACGGGCAGTGTACTTGTTCGTGTATATTATAGACACGTTAAGATCGGGTTGTCCCCTGGAGCGAGGGGAATTCAAATGTTTTAAAGCAAATTAAATAACGACAACTTTGTTTTAATACACACAACTATTAAAATAAATAAATAAACTAAATGACAACAAATAAATAATACGATATAGAAAATGACAAGAAAATCAATAGATAAAGGACATGCTCGCCTTGCTAATCATCTATCAGATCAATGACATGAAATGTTTGTACATTGTTCATCTAGCAATGTTCCAGTGAGTCTTAGGTAGTGTAGGTCTGATACGGTCGACAGTCCCTACATACTTCATCGTATAACCGCATAGCCGATGGTCAGGGTTATATACTAGTTATCGTCCAAGCATTAAGTTTCTCAACTAATCTATATGATAATGTTTTAATTGTGTCCGTCACACACTTAATTACTAAGTAATTTTCCTAGTTACGGTTCATTAAATTTTAAACCTATTATCTACCACTTTTGACGTCGTTAGGTCAATTGTCATGATCCTAATCACTAAAGATTACTTGCTCCGTATTTTAATGATTCGAGCAATTATATTTTCGATGGTCACCTACTAATTAATTACTCTTAACACATAGCCATGGTAAATTCAAATGTGTAAGTCTTTACATGAAATACAGATTATCAAAAACAAGCTAGAATAAACGTAACAATCATGTCATTAATAAAATAGATTCATAACAAGGCAAGCAAAGAAAGACTTAGCCATGCATTAAAGAAAATAAACAAAGAGTAATCGAGTTTGAAAGATTAAACAAAGTCATAATGATCAAACCGAAGTAAACTAATGGTTATGATGTGTCATTCCTTGATCTCTTGTTGTCTGAAGTCCTAGAATTCGTCTTCTTGCCTATGGAAATCGTCAACTGAAGTTAGGGTGTGAAACATAACCTAGAATTGGCGAAATTCATTACTTAAGTTGAACAAGGCCTAAGCCCATCAATGTATACGGTGTACAGATCGCAAAAGGTATATGTCGTATAGTCTTCTAGTATGCACCACGTCACTGATCCTTAGGGGTATACGGGGTATACAAGGAACATGTATACTCTTCAACACTTAGCAAATTTCCTAGATGTAAATATGTATACGCCGTTTACCTAGAATGGGATATGCGACGTATTATTTGACTGTTTCTTCAATCTCTTCTCTTTTTGGCTTCTTTTAATTCGTTTTCCGGTGTTTTTCGTGAGAATTGCTCCATAGCTCCAAATTAAATAGATAATAGTTCAGTACCAAACAGCGTATAAATACTAGAAAAATGAGCAATAATCGTGGGATATTGATATAAAACATATGTACTTATTTGATGTTATCGAATATCCCCCCACTTGACTTCTACTTGTCCTCAAGTAGACTTCGAATTAACTTATAAAAATATCTTCTATTCAACACCTAGAAAATATGAATTTAAATTTAACGTACTTCTAGTCAATTACAAAACCGAGCACCTCATGAAAATGGAAAAGAAATAACACTCAATCTCTCACTAATATACGTGATATATTTTCTAATCACTCAAGGACTCAGTCACAGTGCATATATTATCATAGGCTTGAACAAATTTCATGTGGTTAAACAAAGTGTAGAATATAGACATGGGAACACATTTAATGGGTGTAAATATAAAAATAACAGACAGGTAGTTCCTGTTGGGAATTATATTTGAGTTGATAAAGAAAAAACATATGAAAGATGAAGGACTTAAAAGACAAAGGAGAATTCTACAAAAAGATGAAGATTACAGAAGATCTTTTATATGTTAGGAAGATTTTATTGTAGTTATCCTTTGTAACCCTAATGTCTTTATTATATAAAGAGACATAGGGGGCATTAGTTTGTGGGTGTCAAGATGTAAATCACCGGAAAACGTGTGTGTGTACCTAGGCGTATGGTCTTAGTTTAGACGCCCAGGGTTTAGTGTTTTGTTCAGCCTCAAAGATCATTGATCCCTGTTAGATTAGGTAACCGTACTACACTTGATCACGTAGTATTGGGGCTGTTTGTTTTGTATGTAGTTGTTAGAGATGATGATGAAGAAACCTTATACAATAACATTGTTGTTCTATTCATTCCGCTGCATGTTAATCTTTGTTATTGTGAATCCCTAGTGCTCTAAACGATCCTTAGAGTTATTTCAAACTCCACAGTTCCTAAGTCCAAAATCCCTTGTCACTAATTGTTTTCAATTCCACAAACCCAAATTCATGAATCGCCAAGAGTCTTCAAGCCATGCATCGAGTTAATGCATATGAATTATAATAAAATGCCTCATAATCCTCATCAATTTAATACTTTGTGTAGAATATTCAGAATCATAACACACATATAAGTTTAAGCTAGGTCGAATCTAGAGAGAGAGAGTGAGAGAGAGAATGGGAGTTCTAGAGAGAGAAAGAAACTTGTAATCTATTAGATTGAAAGAAGCTCCAACCCTTCCCATAGGTGGGGAAGGGCTATTTATAGTTCTTACATAAAACACCCCACATGGGCTGTGGAGTGAGCTGACAGTGGGTAAAGACCCGACCCACCTCTACAAATATTATGAAGACTAAACTAATATTACAATAACTAAACTAATACTAATAAGCCTACAAGCTACATAAATGCTAAATAGATACTCGGGGTGACCGAGTCTTTTATATGAATATTTATATTCCTAACAATCTCCCCCTAAGGGAGGTCACCCCAGAAAATACACTTTGAATTCTAGCATTCTATTACATGACTGTAAATTCCTAGCTCGTAGTCTTTTGATTCTTCAAGTTCAGCACACTTTGTACTTTCAGCAGTGGACCTTTGATGACTGTTCATTTGTCTTGGATGATCTTTGAGGATTCTTGGAGGTCATCATCCAACATACGTCTTCAAGTCATCTTGTTGCAGTATTGTTTCCATGTGATGTTGTGATCTTTAAACCGACATGCTCACACTTTTCTGGATTATGATTTTCAGCATCAGAGTTACAGAAGAAGTGTTGAAGGTCTTTCATTTATCATGATTTCTTGGATTATGATGATGAAGTGTGAGCATGGGGTGATGAATCTGCATCTTTTCAGCAATCATCTGCAACCGCCAGGGATTCCTACATACGAAAGTTAGCAATAAAACTTCCGGTACTTACAGGTTCGGACTTCGAGATTTTTAACAGCATAGTGTGAAAACTTTCTCTAATCCTAACCAAGGCCGTTCCTAAATCGGATACCCCCGAGAGGGCTTACAAGATCTACCGAAGTACATCAACGATTAGGTGAGTCGCTGGAGTTCACTCCACGACTATAGACCGTTTGAAACTGTCGCGACCACTAAGCGTAATCCACAAGGAATTACCGAAGTGATCTGCTTTCAGGGCTGTTTGATGTTGAACCTGGCAGGAATTTCCATTCAATCACTAAGAATTACATTTGTAAATTCCCTCATGAATGTTCTGGCAGATTGCTAAGATCTGCGTAGGACTCATAAGTTTACAACTGGTGTCCTTAATGTTGAACAACCAGTGTAGAAGTAGCATGTGTTCCTATGAGATGTTTTGATGCATCTCGTGGCTCTAGACTCGATAAGTGCATTATTGGTAGTCGGAGACTGGAGCGGTGTCTCCTGTTTCAATATCAACATAGCTCGTAATGAGCGGTCGATAGATTATGCAGGGTTCCCCGTGAGAATGAAACAAGTCCTTTTAAGAGAACTTGAGTGGCTAAAAGGTTTAGTGCAGTGCGTCACTGGGTCCATGACGTCTTGTCTTCAATACCGGCATTACCTTAGTAACCACCAGTAGTATATGAGTTGAACCTGGTTTCTGCCCTAAGGTTGAATAATTGGAGGGCCATTTCTTTTCACCCTTTCTCATTACATTTCTTTTTAATTCTTCAACCCCTTCTTTCTCCTTTCTCATATTAATCCTTTTTCATGATCATACCTAAGGACTTTCTAATACTAACTATTTGGTATTGTCCTTGGGTAGATCCCTCCGGCTCTGGCGGATCATAGGACGGTTTTCCTAACGTTAGCCACCTTATAACACCATGACTATCCTATGTTGCCGTAAACCATTTATTTGAAAAATCTCTCAAAGTGTTTATAATTAAGAAAAACATTTTGCTAACACTTTGAGAGTTTTGAACTTTTCAAATACTCCCCCTTAACATGTGCTTAGATGTTTTTATTATAAATTTGCACTTGTTGGGTAGAGCTTGCACTTTTTGAATTGAACCACTTTCAGTGTACATGATCGATTCGAGACACGCTTACATCACTAGTTAGACTATCTTGAAATTATTACCCAGCCTGGTCAAGTCCACAGAAAGTTTCTCGAAACGGTACACTCTACTCAGACAAGTCCTCTTCGAGACACGCTTACATCATTGGTTAGACCAGCTTAAAAATATTATCCGGCCAAGACAAGTCCTTTTGATTAATGACAGTTTTTGTTTTGTCAACTCATTGGTGAAGTCTGAGTCGCGCTCACATGAGATACTACATTCTTTTTGTCACCACAAACCATTTGCTCCCCCTCAATATGTGCATTGATATACAAAAGAGTTTAGCACATCTGGGAGACCTTACATTTAAGTCCAAAAGATCACATTTTATCAGTTTTCATATTTAAATCACATTCTCTCCCCTGATCAAAAATTTCAAACCTTTTGAGATTTGTGATCCCAATTGATTTAAATAAGTTTTAAAATATGGGAGAAAATGTGGTCAGGTTTAATATGTGCTGATAATGGAATGATACAATGCTCCCCCTCAATCAATGAGGGAGAATGTTGGTGTCAGGTATGATAAGTTTGGAAGATTTTGAATAAAAAAATCATACACTAACACATAGCAACCACATTTTATTTACTGCTTATTATGTACAAAGTAACTGTTACGACACAGATGATGTTGACCTTTACGCACAGATGGTGTGATCATTCGCTTCTCTGAGGGAGTCAGTAGTCAACATCAATTTTCCATCCACCAACAAAACTTCCCAAGTATTTTAGATCCCCACTCAGC
This sequence comes from Artemisia tridentata subsp. tridentata, assembly GCA_021014915.2. NCBI lineage: Eukaryota > Viridiplantae > Streptophyta > Magnoliopsida > Asterales > Asteraceae > Artemisia > Artemisia tridentata. Next base: position 154,990,100 of record CP139506.1, read on the forward strand.
GAGACCAAAATTAGTAATGCTTTGTTGAAGTGAAGGTGGTGGTGGTGGTGAAGGTGTTGTTGTTGTTGCTGCCGATGTTGTTGTTGTGGTGAAATCAAAGCCAGTCAATAAAGTTTGAACATCTGATCAAATGGTTAGAGCGGGAGCAGGCATATTCATATCGGCCATAGAATCTGCATAAGAATATCAACACAGATATACATACATATAGATTCACTCTTCATTACTTGCTACCACGTGGTAGCTTGCCTATTGATAATACCGTATTCATATCCCAATCAAACCACTATTTAGCATGAAGATCAACCATCAATCATGAACATGGCAATTCACACATATTTCAACATTCAGCTCAGGATCTTAGGGACATGATTCTAACACGAAAGCTACATACCTAAGCATATTCTGAGAGCACAAGCAATGCATCAACAACAATTAAACAGCTATTGACTAAAAAAAGTCAATCAACATTCAAAACTCATTCAATCAGATCATAAAAATGCCTGTGGAGTATTCAAGAACATCAAACACAATGGGTTTTCTAACTTCTTTTAGATTTTGAGTTATAAAGTATTTAGGGGATTAAACGAGGATTCCAAAGTGACACAAATGGACCTTCTAGTTACATAAAGCTAGGAAACTATACGTAAATTGCACATAATGCCCTAATCTTTCTAATAGCTAACACCTTTGGCCATTTGAGATAAAGCTTAGTAAGTTCCTCTTCAATAAATACCCCATTAACTACAAAACCTTTTCTAACAATTATGAGATAACCAAGAAACCCGTTTGATGATATAAAATTTGAAATCACTCTCCCCCTCAATCGATGACCCATTGTCATTGATTGAGTGAAAAATTTTTATGAAGAGTCTAAGTCTGATTGATTTTCAAACAACACGTTACCACCATGTGTTACACAAATAATTTTCAGAAGAATCATAGAATGAAAATTATTTGTATACAAAGAAGATTTCTCTTCTTTTACAAGAAATAATGCACTGAAGCGTACATTAAATCGGAGTAACACGGATATAAAGTAATCCATGCCCGGGAGAACTTCACCCAGTGGGAGGAACAACCGTCTTTTTGGCGACGTGTTTTCCCCATTTTGAAAAGTGGGTTGCTATCTAAAATAATAGCAAGCCATTTAGGCATGTTTTGAAAACATTTTGAACTTCTGCTCGAACTTCATTTAAAGACCCGTGTCATTATTGAATGACATTTCTAGGACCGTAAATGTTATCGACACCAGAAGACATGCTTTGAAAAACTATTTTTTGTATTTTCTATTTTTCTAATTTTTATGGTTTTTCTTGGTTTTATATTTTTCTATTTACATTTTGGTTTTATATTTTTCTATTTACAGTTTGGTTTAAGATATGTACAAAATGTATTATTCAATTTAAGAAGATGTTGATATGAATACCGAAATAAGGATATCGTTCTGTACGTTGTAGAAGTATGTAGTCAACATCTCTTAAACTTTCACCACCAAAGCTTTTGAGGCTCCTGAATAATCGTCTGAACTTGAGCCTTCTCAATGTGAAGCTTTGATAGCTTCCTCCCAAACTGACAATCTTCCTTTTTAGCAGTTTCAAAGCTCTCTTTCAAGCTTACATTAGTTAAGTTCGTAGCAGAATCCGTAGCAAACCACATCAAATATTGCTGCTCCTTTTAAGAATAATCATCATGATTATTCGTTCGGGGGATCATCAAATAGATCAGCAACGTATCATATCACGCTTGAGTAATTCTTCTCATATTTTTTCCCGCTGAAGTCTGAAATAATGCATACCAAAAGTATCCAGAGACCACTTTCCCCAAGTAGTTGAAGTGATGCAATCAGTCTCATTGTATGAAGCTTAAAAACCCGAAGTACACACTCAATCCCATAAATGAAGTCGAAAATGTAACACCAAAATCAATTAAGACTTAGAAATGCACTTTTCTCCCTTTAGGAAATTGCAGATGAGAATTGTTACACCAAAGTCAACTAAGTCCCCGAGTGTAAGCAATTTATCCCGTATGTAGTTGAAATTATAACACCAAGACAGTACCACAAAAGAAACTGAATACCGGATGAACACATTTCCTTCTGTAGGATACCGACTAACCAGAGGAATCATCATACAATTGTGTTACCTCTTTAATCATCAAAAACTGTTTCTTACATCTCTTCCCCCACGTAGTTGGAACAATACACCAAAAGCCACGAGTTAAAACACTGATTTTCTCTGCGGTTACGACATTTGTCTTCCCGAAATAACTATAATTAAGAAGAAGTATAAAGGTCATCACGTGTACTCGTTGTGCGTTCAGATGTATGTCTCCTTCCCCCTTGCCGGTTTTGATACCCTAGAATCAGCAACACATTTTACGCACATATACTTGAACTCTTTGTGAGAAGAACAAAATTGGCTCAAATGTATCAAGTGAGAATCAACCGCTACCGAAACTCTCTCTGACTATCTTTACCAACCCTTAAGTAGGCTGTTTGAAGTGATAACTGTTGGAGCAAACCCGATATACCAAACTTGAAACTGAAGTAGAATTCCCCGTTCTCGTGACTTAAGCTTGCACTAATGTTGGAAGAACGGTGTAGAGAATTTATGCTCCAAGCAAATCTCTAAGTACTCAATACCCAACAAAAGTATGAGACATTAACACCTCTTGTGATTATCCACAACATCATTGGCGTGTGACACTGAGTACTACAACGTAACTCTTTTAAGTGATAGTTAACCAGGTCTTCAAGCATTTACCCCGACTGCTGGTAACTAGATAAACTAAGTCTTCAACTTAAATCTTAAGCACGAGCAAGTTATCATTGAAAGTCATGCATACAATCAACCCCGACTTCAAGATAAAATAAGATCACGCCTTTGTGAAAGTCAACTTCAATCTCAAATAAGTGATACCTGATCAACTCTGTAGTCACAATTAGAGTCACATGCCCAACAAGAGAGTGAACATACAATCAAATGTACGTCGATCCACTGTTCACACTTCTCCCCATAAAAAATTGCATATGAGGTTTTCATTTTTTATTGACCAAGTGCATATGAGGTTGATCTACTGTTCACACTTCTTCCCCTCAAAAATTGCATTTGAGGTTTACATTGTTGATCGAGTGAACAAAAATACAATCTAATGAAAGTTGATCCACTTGATGACTGAACGAGCATGGAACAAATATGAAGCTTGTTGATGAGAATAGTCAGAAACAAGAAGATTTCTCTTCTTCCGAAGATAAAGCGCACTCAAGCGTACGCCTTTATTTTCTTTGAGGAACGGGGCCTAGAGTATTTTCAGCAGAAGCCATTATGTTGACATTGAGGCCCGAGGCTTGAACTGCAGTGTTCAAACGTCATATGTTGTTGAAGAACGAGGCTTGAACTGATGTGTTCAAACGTCATATGTCATTGAAGATCGAGGCATGGACTGATGAGAACATACGTCATTGTCGATGTTCATCAAGCTTGAATTCCTTGAACCCCTAATTCATGAGATATCAGTCTTTTCGGCAACCAAACCCTGACTCTTTCCTTAATAGGAGTGAACGATGTACCTACACTTAAGTAAAGACTACCTGCACTGACATTAAGAGTTTGTTTGCATTTATATGGGTTAGTGATATCAGCATCTAGACCATTTGGGGTTTCACTGTCAACCTTGGTTTTGCACTCAGTGAACATCTTTCTAATAGGTATCCATCTAAGACCAGCAATCTTAAAAATTCTACCCGTCGGTATCCACCTAAGACAAGATCTAGGAGTGTTTGGTTTCTCATGCTCATTGGAAGACTTGTTGAGAGAAGACCTTTGTCCTATAGCAATCTGCCTACTAGGTTTCTGAGTATAACTTTTTGATTCTACGGGCTTGTTGTTGTTTCTAGCCTTAGAGGATTGAACCTTAGCACGAGCATTCACTTCCTTCAGGAATTTTGTTATACAATCATCATGGTTTGCATTAAAAACACATTTGTGACAAGTTGAGCAAACAGAGTGTTTGGATTCAGAAAAAGATCTAGAATTCTTAGAGTGATCTGCTACGGGAATCGCTTTAATCGATACGCAACTACTCTTAGAAACAGGCAAATTCCTAGTCTTTTCATGTGTGTTTTTCTTAGGATCCTCTAAGTTGTGATTTCGAACACTGTTTAAATGTCTAGCATTTTCCTTTGGTGTCGCAAATGACACACGCTTTGAACTAATCCTAGAAGAACTAAAGGCACTCATATGACGAGGTTTTGCAAACGTATATTCCTTTTCATTAGGTCTAGACTGTGAAGTGACTAGTTTTAACAAAACTTGTTTCGAATCAACTTGGGAGGTAAACCGTGGTTTTGAAGATTTTGGTCATTCATATCTAAACGCAGTCGATTGTCTAACAACTGATTGGTTTCTAAGTGGTTGTAAAATTGGTTTCCCCAAGATTGATGGTTTTGCAAACTTAGTGTTCACACCATTTCCTGTCAATTTTCTTAACTCGTTTTTCAATGCTGCAATTGCAAAACCCTTTTCCTGAAGTTGAGCTTTGAATTAATCAAAACAGTTGTTTGTTTGGTAGTCTTAATTCTTGTTTCTTTGATAGAATCATACAGGTCTTTGTGATTTTTTTTCAAAGCGTCATTTTCCTTAAGTAATTCGGCCACTTTAAGTTCCAATTCGATGTTTCTTGTTTCAATTGCATCAATGTCATGTTTAACCTTGGCTTCATTACTTTTCTAATGCATATTAATTCAAGTTTTCAAATTGTTGATTGTTAAGTTTTTGGCATGTAGCTGAGCTTTTAAATCGTTTATCTCAAAAAATTCACGAAATTCTGGATTATTACATGGTTTATTAGTTTGAAGACTTTCTTCCTTTTGTTGTATTGATATTTTAAGTGAAATACAATGTTTTTCAAGTTGTAAGAATCTGTTTGAAAGTTCATTATAAACTTCTTTTTCAACCATATCATTCATTTTGAAAAGCTCAGCCTTAAGCAAAGGACTTTTAACATAATCATGTTCAACATCCTGGTCAATTTCTCCCCCCTTATGACTCATATTTGTTGAATCAGTAGTGGTATTGCTATCAGCCTTTTCCAACAGATATGTATCATAAATAGGTTCAAATTGATCAGTATGTTGTTGTTCACTAGCAAGGACATTATGTTGAATAGTTAAATGTACCTCAGCAAATGGCACTTGGTCATTTTTTGGTCTAATATCTGCATCCACACCATGTGTGATATAATTCTCTGAACTGCCGCTTGTGTCATGCTTATCTGACTTTGTCCCACTGCATTCTGTGACAACTGAACTAGCATCCAATGCTTTACTTGAATCAACCTTAATCTCTCTTCTTTGCATCAGGTTTTCATTTATCTTGATGTCATAATTTCGTTCGTGTTGTGCTCTTTCATCAATGCACATTTTAACATTACCTATGTATTGGATTAATGTTTCTCTGAACAAGTCAACTTCGATTCCAGTGTAATCAGCAAAGCACTTTTCTGTCATTTGACTGTCATAGTCCCAAGTGTATTGCGAATTGACGAACAATTGAAGTTGTTTGTTGATCACCCAAAAAGCAGACATGGAACCAGATTCATGAAATTCTTCTCTATCAAGTTGTTGTTCTAGTTGATCTAAGTTCAGAAACATTGTGCCTGTGAATGTCTGAACATCTTGACCAAAGAGTGACGCAAATGCTCTTTCGAATCCTCCCATGGAACTAGGTCTTTCTGAGAGAAGCTTGAGATGTGAATGAAGTAGTCGAAAGTATTTTATGCAACTTTCCTTTGCATTATCTTGCAATTGTTGTAACTGATGCAACTCTCTCTCATGTGAATTAGAGCACAAAGATTCCATTTTAGTGGTATCTGTCTCAAAGACGTTTGTCTGTTGTCCTTTGTTAGGAATCTTATGTTCAACGATCATGTCGTACAATTTGAGTACCTCAGCTATGACTGAATCCGAAGTGTTTGACATGATATGAACGTTCACGGGATTTTACAAGTCTATGATTTAAACCGAGAAATTGAATCTTTTGCGGTATTTTACAAAATCAAGAAAAAACCGTGAAACGATAATTGATATGTGTTATGATAACAGTTGGATCGGTACAATGATTAGTGATTGTGTGTTAGGAGTGATGATCGTTTGATAAACTAGGTGATATGTTGTTTAGTTGTGATTTGGTTTGGTTGATGCAAGTTATTATGGTGAAATTTTGGTTTGAAAACTTAAAACCTCAATAACTTCATTTTGGAGCGATTTCAGGCTTCGAAAGTTGGGTTGTGGAGTGAGCTGACAGTGGGTAAAGACCCGACCCACCTCCACAAATATTACGAAGACTAAACTAATATTACGATAACTAAACTAATCCTAATAAGCCTACGAGCTACATAAATGCTAAATAGATACTCAGGGTGACCGAGTCTTTCATATGAATATTTATATTCCTAACACTTTGTAACACCTCGATTATTATAAGTTTTAATAATAGAATTTTATATTGTTATTAGAAAATTAAAAAAGTATTTATGTTAGTATTTTATAGAAGTAAGGATTTAGTTGGCAAAATAGTTAACGAAAAGGAATATCGGTGCAAAATATTTAACGACAGGGACTAACGGTGCAAAATACACATTTTGGGCAAAAATTACAGAATTACCCTTTTGGCTTAGTCACCTCAAAAATGCAGAATTTTGGTCATAAGGACATATGAATGTTTATGTGGTTTGCTAAGGTATTTTTAGAGGAAAACTTATCGTTATCATTTAATTAAGAAAACTAGTAATAAAGGTATCAAGAAACATTCAAGGTTTTGGTGTTGATGAATTGGTGTGTTCCTAGAAGCATTCAAATATTAGAATAAAGCCCCATGAAGGTATGTTTTGTTTGAGTTAAGATTATAATCATGTGTAGTTAGAGGTTTTAATGAGATTGATGATTACCTTTAATTATGCTTGATACCATGTTTATATGATTGTTAGAGATTTGATTATAGACCATGTTAAGCATGATTTATTGATTAGATAATGATTATACTCCAGAGTTAATGAAGTTGTGAAGTATTTTTTTAGAGAAGTAAGCTAGTTCATGGCTTATGATGAAGATGATGTTTTATGATAGTTTTTAAACTGGTGTTTGGCACAAGGCCAAACTAATATTTAAATTAGAGAAATTACTTATGGACCAGTTGGAAAATGATATTTAAGATATTTAATAAGCTGAGAATAAATCATAAAAGTGTTTTGTATAGTTTATGTTTGATTTTGAGTCATTTTGGTGATATATGAATCTAGGACAGCAAGTTGTGTAGAAACTGAGTCAGCTTTGAAAGGTCATAGAGAGTAAACCGTCTGTCAGATTGACTTGAGGAGAAAATGGAAATTGTAGCCCTCTAAGTCTACTTCAATTGTTATTTAGAAAATTTTAGCTAATTCAGTAGTGAAACTAGTGTAAAATGTGAATTAGTAAAGCAATGTCAGATTTTGAAAAAGTGCAGCAACAGAAACTTTGAAAATTCATACTGGATCAACCGTAGCTCCATTTGGAGCGTGCCATACATTTTTGGAAAGAAAAAAGAGTATACTTTCATGAAAAGTTAGCCTCATGAGCTGATTTAGAGTTTAAGTCAGCCAAAAAGGGTAATATGCAGGCTATTGCAGAATTGACAACATGGTTTTACTATGTGCTTGAATGTCTAAGAGTTGTTATGTGTTTATGCTAGTGTGTGAAGAATGTGGTTTATGTTTAGAGCGTATATATGATCACTAAGAAGTCGCCCTATGGTTGCGGCATTAGAATAGTCAAGCATATGAACTTGGTCAATTTTTGGCTTAACTTTTCCACATTCCAAAAGCTCATATAGTTTGTAAAGCATTATGTTCACGTTTAACCCCGTGTCGACTAAAGCATTGAAGGATAATTTTCCTTACAATCGAAGTGGTAACACGAAAAACCCCGGGTCTTCCTTTTACACAAGCAATTTGTACTCTCTCACTTCTAGTTCACCCCCCTCTACACCATCAAGCTTAACTTTGTCCAGTAGCACACTATCAAGTAACAAGTTGTGCTTGTCACTATATTTGAGGGTTTCGATAACGGGCCTTCTTTCATTCAACAATACCATTCTTTCGTGTGTATATATATATATATATATACATATATCACTGGTACAGATATGGGATTTCGTCACACCAAAAATGTGTGACGATATTCATATAGTCACACACGTTTTTTTTTTTTTTGTGTGTCACCGAAGGTCGCGCCACCATAGGTGGCATATGGTGACGTTGTTTAGTTTGTGGCCGTTTTCATTGAAAAAGAGTGACCAAAACCCGAATATGTGTGACAAATTAGGCACAAGTTTTGTTGGATTAATCAGTATCAGTGACTGTAAACACTTTATAGTCACACAAATGTTTTTTGGAAGTAACTATTGTTCGTCCTTTGGCCACATAAATATATAATATATGTGACGTTTGAGATGCTTTATTTAAGTAAATGTGTATTTTGTGTGACTATTTCCCGTCCTGTGGCCACATAAATATATAATAAATGTGACGTTTGTGATGATTTAGTCACAAAACGTGTGTTGTTTTTTTGGAATTAGTCACATACAATTTAAAAAACAGTGGCCAAAAGTGTTAATAAACGTGACCATATGCTGTTTAAAGTGAAGAAATGTGTATTTTGTGTGACTATTGTTCATCCAATGGCCACTTGAGTTTTATGTTTGTGTCGCCTTTTGAATATTTAGTCACACAAAACATGTTTGTTTTGGGTATTTATTCACATACAATTAAGCAAAAAGTGGCCAAAAGTGTTAATAAGTGTGACCATATGCTGTTTAAAGTGAAGAAATGTGTATTTTGTGTGACTATTGATCATCCAATGACCACATGAATGTTATGTTTGTGTGGCCTTTTGTAATATTTAGTCACACAAAGCATGTTTGTTTTGGGTATTTAGTCACATACAAAAAAGCAGAAAGTAGCCAAAAGTATTAATAAGTGTGACCATATGCTGTTTAAAGTGAAGAAATGTGTATTTTGTGTGACTATTGTTCATCCAATTGCCACTTGAATTTTATGTTTGTGTGGCCTTTTGTAATATTTAGTCACACAAAGCATGTTTGTTTTGGGTATTTAGTCACAAACAATTAAGCAAAAAGTGGCCAAAAGTGTTAATAAGTGTGACCATATGCTGTTTAAAGTGAAGAAATGTGTATTTTGTGTGACTATTGATCATCCAATGGCCACTTGAATTTTATGTTTGTGTGGCCTTTTGTAATATTTAGTCACACAAACATGTTTGTTTTGGGTATTTAGTAACATACAATTAAGCATAAAGTGGCCAAAAGTGTTAATAAGTGTAACCATATACTGTTTAAAGTGAAGAAATGTGTATTTTGTGTGACTATTGTTCATCCAATGGTCACATGAATTTTTAGTTTGTGTGGCATTTTTTAATATTTAGTCACACATCGAATTAAACAAAGAGTGACCATTATTGTTGATAAGCGTGACCATATTATGTGAGTTCATCTTTTAGTCACAGGGTTACTACTGCTATTACTAAGTTAGTACTGTTGGAGCAGAGTTGCTACTGCTAGTACTAAGTTAGTCCTGCTGAAGCAGAGTTACTACTGCTAGTACTATGCTAGTGCTGCTGGAATGAGTATATATATATATATATATATATATATATATATATATATATATATATATATATATATATATATATATATATATATATATATATATATATATATATATATAAAACAGAATTAAAAACAAAAAGAAATTTCAAATTGAATTAAACTCGAATGTATATAACTGAACAGAATACACAATTGTAATGTCGTACATAATCAAATTCTCAAGTGCCATAATTTAAAGACTTTTGTCTCTTTGCCGTCCTAGCTTGCTTTAGGGCTTCAATAGAGACATAACTTTTGCGCTTCGATGGTGCTGTTGGTCCACATTTGTTGTCACTAATCTTTTGCATCGTAGTTGGTGGTGTAACCTGTAGTAACAAAAGACGCTTGTATCAAACATTGAATTATATATGAAGAATTATATATATGTAGGTTGAAAAAACACATGTATTTACCCGAAGCAAATTTCTTTAAGTGCCATTGTTTGCACTTAAATGGCTAAAAAAAGAATTTTTGCATGTATATATCGTAAATTATTTAAACAAAAGAATAACAAGAAACATTTTGAAATACATATTGTTGGCAGTGCTTGTGTTGGAGACATATTTTGTTGCGATTGGGAATCTGGAGACCCGTTTTGTCGTGACTTAGGCTTTTTCTTAGGTTTGACAGTTTTAGCAGGTTCCTATATGTATATATAAAACAAGTTACATTATTTAAACAAAAGAATAACAAGAAACATGTTGAAATACATACTGTTTGTACTCCTTGTGTTGGAGACACATTTACTTGCAATTGGGAATCTGTAGACCCGTTTCGTTGTGACTTAGGCGTTTTCTTAGGTCTGACAGTTTTAGCAGGTTCCTATACGTATATATAAAACATGGTACATTAGTCATGTATTTAAAATTCAAAAATCGAAGGAGGATGTTTTATTACTTACCATTGTTTCCATTACCTTTTCCGAAGTTACTAGCCTATTAAACTTCTCCCGAATTCTCGCATCTTTAGCACATATAACATCACTTGGCTGAGTTCCGTCCACCTCATTAGCGCTGCTATCTATATTGTCAATGGCCATAGGAGTCACTGATGCGCGTCATGTGTCGTTGCGGTTTAGCAGTTTTAATGCCTACTCAAGTTTTAAATTTATATTTAGCCGACTTATCAATAACACACATACTTAACGAGCAGTGTACCCGGTCAGTATGAATATAATGGTAAGTAGAGTGTCGATCACTAAGAGTGGAACATATTATCTAGTTATTCTAATCAGTATTTTAATATATTAAGTTAGCTATACAACCTATTCTAACGCAAGGGGGTTCAGCCTGAGAGACTGGCACGATTTGGTTGCAATTAAATAATAAACTAAACCAATAGGCACGAATCAGCAAGTAGCACACACGTACACAGATAAATACTCGAGACAATAAGAGGGCTGTCCTTATGATAAGTAGTTTGTCACTTGTTTTATTGCTAGTGTTATATGAAGTGTATAGTTCGATGCAACGCACCGAGATTAAGTCCTTTCTCGTTGGTTCTAATCTTATCGGCGAGTAAACCCTTAATGATTACTTATGACTATCCCGTTTATCTTTCTCCTACTTTTCTACAGACCATAGAATGCATAGGCGATCTAATAAACAGGCGAGGGCAGAGGCATGGCGACCCGATCAACGCTCAGCTAGACACAGAGGTTATCAATGCACTAATAAAAGTCACCAATGACATCAACATATAAACTTTAATTAATGAGAAAGCAGTTTTAAGGGAGTGCAATCTTTCCGTTGTCACATTACACAAGCCACCAATCTTGATGAATTAAAGTTTACTAACACAATAAAACAAAACTACTTAATGAATTAAACACATGCAGCACCTTCTTACAGCTCTTGTATCTTTGATTTGGGTGTGTCTTGTGCTGCTGCCTTGACTGAATTCGTCCTAGGTTTCTGGTCTTCGGTCTTCTGTTAAAACTTCGGAACTCTTAATTCGTCTGGTCTTTGGGGTATTTATAGTTTCTGTCTGAGGGTAAGATGCGGCGCATCTAGTAAGTAGATGCGGCGCATTTACTTAACTTCGCGTGGGGTCCAAGATTATAATATTCAGGAATATTCGTACACCGCCAGAAGATGCGGCGTATCTTCATCTTTGGATGCGGCGCATGTCCTCTTGTATCTTGGATCGTATCTGGTGAAATATTGATAGTGATGCGGCGCATCTGGAGCAGATTAGTCTTGATCTTGTCCATTTCAGTAGACTCTTAACTTCTTGCATGTTTTGCTCCATAATTAGTCCAAAATCGCCAAGTTTCACCAAATGCTTGTTTTCAACTGAGAATTACAAAAGTAAACGATTAAGTATCAATCCTCATACATAATATAGTAAAACAAGTCAAATTAATAGGATAAATGATAGTAATAAAATGTACTTATTTGAGTTCATCAAATATCCCCCCACTTGAACTTTACTTGTCCCCAAGTAAACCTTAGAATTAATCTTATGAAAATGTATCCTAAAGATGTTAGGATTTATTTTTATATTTAAGCATGTATTCATTTTTGTCATAATCACACAACTAAACACTCAACGAATTAGAAGTAAAATAAAATAATTTGATAAAAGCAAATCTAATCGTTTAACTGTCCAGTCGCGACGAATATTCTATCATAAGCTTGGCAAGTATACACATCTCCTCCACTAAAGCCAAGGAATAACAAGTCTAAAGCGGTAAAAAGGGTTTTTAGGCTTAAGGGTTAATTATTCTTAATCACTATCGATCTCAAATTCCAGAAAAGGCGACAAAATCACAAATACATGATCGAATCCACGAACACGATACTTGCAATTGCTCAAATCCTTAACTCGAATAGGCTAAAGATAGGTCCAAACTTCACCAATAATAATATATCAAAAAGGGCGACAAAATCATAAATACATAGCCGAATCCACGACTACGATACTTAAGATTGCTCAAATCCCTAATCTCAATAAATCAAAGGTTTGGTTGGATAAAGAATAGTAAAGGGCATGGATAATATATGGGATATAAATTGGTGTAAAATGAAAAATAAACAAACAAATAAATTAAAATCCTAAGTGTGGTTAATCACTGTCCCAACCATCCCATGAATAAGACTCATATCATTGAATAACTCACGCTTTAACACTTGAAACACACGCTTTAGGTAGACACGAATTATACTCAACAAGATCTTAATCAAAGAATAAACCTTAGTTGACGTTCCCATAACTGCCAACTCCCATTTCAATCCATAGATATATAACAACTAGTGGTGATATCGACCACTTACATAACTTTACATCATTGGTTTATCAATCTTCCAACTTCCTTCTTTTTCTTTTCTCAATTTTTCTATTTTTTTTTTTTTTTTTTTTGAAACATAAACATAGATGTGTAAAATTTCACCACATCACTATAACGATAATTCTGGATAATTTTTCCATACTTTTCATGACTTCAGAAATAACGGTAATAGTGAAAGTAGTAAACACACGAAAAATAAACTCAAAGATATACAATATTTACTTTCACTCCAATTGCATTGTGCAATTTCCCGACCTAACCATAGATAATGAATTACGCACGCGAACACAGGTAATGTAAGGAAACACACTTTGCCTAAAGCAATTAACCAACCACGGATTCTAATCTACAGGGTAGGCTAAGGTGTAAGGGTGTAACGAAACATTTTAAACATAGGTGTAAGAAACGAAAGGAATGGCTCTGATGTTTTTTCTAGGGGTATCTTACTCTAAAAATGAGAGTAACAAAAGGTTTATACGGGGGTTAACTAACCAGTGTAGTTAGCTAATATCACATAACATATAAGGCTATTTGGGTGTAATCCTAGAAATTTACCAATTTAGACAAGTCATTCCAATTATAAATAATACTTATTATGGTGGTCTCGAATAGTATACAAGCCAAGTTCTAAAGTTTACAAGTCACCGGCACACTCATAGATTTGTGAATTTTGAAAAATCACAATTTTTTTGAAAATAACGTCATGTGTGCAGCTATGCAACTTAGACTTTAAACAAAAACATGCTAAAAAATTTTAAATTTTGATATATTAAGCACATTTTAAGCATATTTTGAAAAGTTTAGGACAAGTAAGTGTTAAGTGTTCTAATTCTCCAATCCCCCCACTTAAGTTAAACAACGTCCTCGTTGTTTGTAATAAAGGTTAAAAACTGGAAAATAAAAGAATTAGAACAGAAAAACTCCCCTGAGATTTGCTCGGTATGATCCTCCATTTGTATAAGAGCAAAAATCATCTTTCTTGTGGATTAGAACGTTTAAGCTTCATATTAGATGTATCCACAGGAAATGCAGGAATCTATAATACCACCAAGGCTTCAAAACACACCTAAGGTAAGAAAGGTTCAAACTTGCATAATACATTAGTAGTTAGGTAAAAATAAAACATAAAAATTAAAAATGAAAATCATCAGGTCAGTCGATGCGCCGTATCTTATGGAAGAAGATACGCCGTATCGAGCCTGGAATAATTACGGATCAGAATAAAAGATGCGCCGCATCCTTAACCAGGGATGCGCCGCATTAAAATAAACTGATAAAAAGTTTTAAATTCGGAAATTAAAAATGCAGAAAAATAAAATAAGATATGACCATTGCAGGAGATGCGCCGCATCTCAGAATTGAGATGCGCCGTATCCTCTGCGGCCTGACTGACTCGACACAAAAACAGAAAATAAAAAGATAAATCCGGGTTGTCTCCCGGTAAGCACTTGTCTTTATTCCAGAGTCTTCAAGTTAGACTCACGTTCAGCTCTTTTAATATCGATCATTTATTCCTACATTGCCACGTAGGATCCATTTAGCAACTAATTCGTCATGTATATATTCAGGTCCCAAATTCAAAACTCCTTTATAGAATCCTTCCATCATTTGATATGGGTACTCAATCCCTCTCTTTATGTCATCATTACTAATAAAAAGGAATGGAGAGAATTTGTAGCAGACCCTATTAGTAGCATGTTTAAACCCAGGGTGAGTTCGGGGCATCATATAAGTGATAATGTCGCTTCCACATTGAAAGGTGATCTTTCCTTCAAATCGCTTTGCATTAATAGTGATCTCCCTACAAAATGGTTTTCCAACAATCACGTCACCCATATTGCTGTCACGATAGGCATTCATGTCTTCAACAACGGCGAACTCAGTTACAATAGTAAAGCGCCCTACGAAGATCGGGACATTAATGAAGGCTCCAACTACATTCTTTCCCTTATGCTCCACTTTATTTCTCATAATAGAATTGTAAAAGCTTCTTGACATGACATTGATTGGTAAAATAGGAAAGAAATTGGCGTCAATACACTTGTACCCAATCATGCATGGGAATTGCAAATTGTAAGCACAATTGGCGTGGATCCTTCTACCGTAATCCCAAGAACCATCATATCCCTCAAATTCATCGTAATTCCTAGTATTAATAACGTTGACTTTTGGACTATCCACAATTTCTCCTTCTTCTAACTCAGATTCCGCATCGTCCATGATTAGGTCATTGGATTCCAATGGTCCATCATGGTCATTAAGTTCAATGTAGTCCCCATCGTAATGTTCGGGTGATTTATCATGCACTAATATATCATTCATAAAGTTGGCTTCGAATTCGAAGTCAATCAGTTCTCCGAATCCATCCATTTTCCTTCTGAAATAATCACAAAAGCATCAGTAGGATCTGTTCGCTAGAAGAGAAATTAATGAATATAGAAACGGATATAAGAATACAAATAACTGATATCTGCAGACGATGCGCCGTATCCAAAAAGGTGGATACGCCGTATCTTATAATCGTTAAAATTAAATCAGACTTTTATTCAGAAAATAGATACGCCGCTTAGAAATTTGAATGTGCCGTATCAATTTTAATAATCAAAAATCGATATTTATAAAAATTAAATGCGTCGTATTAACAAAAGTTAATGCGCCGTATTTTCGTTACGTTTCAAAATACGAGATTTTTGATTCAGAAGATACGCCGTATCGACAGAGATCGATGCGCCGTATCTGTTTAATAATTCGAAAACTGTTTTTAATTAAAATAATAGATACGCCGTATCTGCTAAAGCAGATGCGTCGTATGGCGTTAACGTTTAGAAAATTTTTTTTATCAAAAACAGATACGCCGTATCTTGGGGAAAAGATGCGTCGTATCGAATTATTTAAACGCGTTGTATTTTATAAAGATTAAACGCAATACGCCGTATCTGAGAAATCAGATGCGCCGTATCGTTCGATTTAGCTCAGTACAACGATAGCAGAAAACAAAAAATACGAAAAATTAAAACAAATAAAAACACACGAAAATAAACACAAACAAAAACAAACAAATAACACACAAAAACAGAAAATATACAAAATAGTACAATGAATGCAAATTAATCTAATACACAACAAAATTAGCGGTTAGATAAAAAATTAAAAACCTAATTAAAATACTAATCAAATTAACAGATAATAACAATTCACTCCCCGGCAACGGCGCCAAAAACTTGATGCGCGTCATGTGTCGTTGCGGTTTAGCAGTTTTAATGCCTACTCAAGTTTTAAATTTATATTTAGCCGACTTATCAATAACACACACACTTAACGAGCAGTGTACCCGGTCAGTATGAATATAATGGTAAGTAGAGTGTCGATCACTAAGAGTGGAACGTATTATCTAGTTATTCTAATCAGTATTTTAATATATTAAGTTAGCTACACAACCTATTCTAACGCAAGGGGGTTCAGCCTGAGAGACTGGCACGATTTGGTTGCAATTAAATAATAAACTAAACCAATAGGCACGAATCAGCAAGTAGCACACACGTACACAGATAAATACTCGAGACAATAAGAGGGCTGTCCTTATGATAAGTAGTTTGTCGCTTGTTTTATTGCTAGTGTTATATGAAGTGTATAGTTCGATGCAACGCACCGAGATTAAGTCCTTTCTCGTTGGTTCTAATCTTATCGGCGAGTAAACCCTTAATGATTACTTATGACTATCCCGTTTATCTTTCTCCTACTTTTCTACAGACCATAGAATGCATAGGCGATCTAATAAACAGGCGAGGGCAGAGGCATGGCGACCCGATCAACGCTCAGCTAGACACAGAGGTTATCAATGCACTAATAAAAGTCACCAATGACATCAACATATAAACTTTAATTAATGAGAAAGCAGTTTTAAGGGAGTGCAATCTTTCCGTTGTCACATTACACAAGCCACCAATCTTGATGAATTAAAGTTTACTAACACAATAAAACAAAACTACTTAATGAATTAAACACATGCAGCACCTTCTTACAGCTCTTGTATCTTTGATTTGGGTATGTCTTGTGCTGCTGCCTTGACTGAATTCGTCCTATGTTTCTGGTCTTCGGTCTTCTGTTAAAACTTCGGAACCCTTAATTCGTCTGGTCTTTGGGGTATTTATAGTTTCTGTCTGAGGGTGAGATGCGGCGCATCTAGTAAGTAGATGCGGCGCATGTACTTAACTTCGCGTGGGGTCCAAGATTATAATATTCAGGAATATTCGTACACCGCCAGAAGATGCGGCGTATCTTCGTCTTTGGATGCGGCGCATGTCCTCTTGTATCTTGGATCGTAGCTGGTGAAATATTGATAGTGATGCGGCGCATGTAATGAGTGAGATGCGGCGCATCTGGAGCAGATTAGTCTTGATCTTGTACATTTCAGTAGACTCTTAACTTCTTGCATGTTTTGCTCCATAATTAGTCCAAAATCGCCAAGTTTCACCAAATGCTTGTTTTCAACTGAGAATTACAAAAGTAAACGATTAAGTATCAATCCTCATACATAATATAGTAAAACAAGTCAAATTAATAGGATAAATGATAGTAATAAAATGTACTTATTTGAGTTCATCAGTCACCTACAATATAAATTAAGCAATACATTTACTCATCAGTTTATGTTCAACGCCTGCTATCATTAGCATCAGTGGTGTTAGCATTAGAAAATGAAATTATTAACAACATAAAAAATGATGCGTATGCGTGTCGTAGTATAGTTTTAGCACGTTTAGATGCCTATTCAAGTTTTAAATTTATATTTAGCCGACTTATCAATAACACACACACTTAACGAGCAGTGTACCCGGTCAGTATGAATATAATGGTAAGTAGAGTGTCGATCACTGAGAGTGGAACGTATTATCTCGTTATTCTAATCAGTATTTTAATATCCTAACGCAAGGGGGTTTCAGCCTGAGAAACTGCCACGGTTTTGTTTGCAATTAAATAATAAAATAAACCAATAGGCACGAATCAGCAAGTAGCACACACGTACACAGATAAATACTCGAGACAATAAGAGGGCTGTCCTTATAATTAAGTAGATTGTCACTTGTTTTATTGATAGCCTTATATGAAGTGTATGTAGTTAACCCTTTCTCGTTGGTCCTAATCTTATCGGCGAGTAAACCCTTAATGATTACTTATGTCTAAAAGTTATTCCTAAGTGATCAATTTAGTAATAACCGTGGGAGCCACATTATGTCCCGCAGTCAAATGCCCGCAAGCCACTAATAAACACAGAGGTTATCAATGCACTAATAAGTAGTAACCAAAGACATCAACATATAAACTTTAATTGATGGGAAAGCAAGTATTAAAGGGAGTGCAATCTTTCGTTATCACATTACACAAGCCACCAATCCTGATGAATTAAAGTTTGCTAACACAATAAAACAAAACTACTTAATGAATTAAACACATGCAGCACCTTCTTACAGCTCTTGTATCTTTGATTTGGGTGTGTCTTGTGCTGCCTCCTTGACTGAATTCGTCCTAGGTTTCTCCTGTTCAGTCTTTGAATCTAATATAATGCGTACGAAATTCGTCTGGTCTTGGGGTATTTATAGTTTCTGTCTGAGGGAAGATGCGGCGCATCTAGTAAGTAGATGCGGCGCATGTACTTAACTTCGCGTGGGGTCCAAGATTATAATATTCAGGAATATTCGTACACCGCCAGAAGATGCGGCGTAACTCCATGATTAGATGCGGCGCATGTCCTCTTGTATCTTGGATCGTATCTGGTGATATCTTGATAGAGATGCGGCGCATGTCATGAGTGAGATGCGGCGCATCTGGAGCTGATTTAACTTGATCTTGTCCATTTCAGTAGACTCTTCACTTTATGCATGTTTTGCTCCATTATTAGTCCAAAATCGCTAAGTTTCACCAAGTGCTTATTTTTACCTGAGAATTACAAAAGTAAACGATTAAGTATCAATCCTCATACATAATATAGTAAAACAAGTCAAATTAATAGGATAAATGATAGTAATAAAATGTACTTATTTGAGTTCATCAAATATCCCCCCACTTGAACTTTACTTGTCCCCAAGTAAACCTTAGAATTTCTCTTATGAAAATGTATCCTAAAAGATGTTAGGATTTATTTTTATATTTAAGCATGTATTCGTTTAATTCATAATCACACAACTAAACACTTTAACGAATTAGAAGTATAATAAAATAATTTTGATAAAAGCAAATCTAATTGTTTAACTGTCCAGTCGCGACGAATATTCTATCATAAGCTTGGCAAGTATACACATCTCCTCCACTAAAGCTAAGGAATAACAAGTCTAAAGCGGTAAAAAGGGTTTTTAGGCTTAAGGGTTAATTATTCTTGATCACTATCGATCTCAAATTCCAGAAAAGGCGACAAAATCACAAATACATGATCGAATCCACGAACACGATACTTGCAATTGCTCAAATCCTTAACTCGAATTGGCTAAAGATAGGTCCAAACTTCACCAATAATAATATATCAAAAAGGGCGACAAAATCATAAATACATAGCCGAATCCACGACTACGATACTTAAGATTGCTCAAATCCCTAATCTCAATAAATCAAAGGTTTGGTTGGATAAAGAATAATACAGGGTATGGATAACATTTGGGACATAAATTGGTGTAAAAAATAAAAAATAAACAAAACAAATAAATTAAAATCCTAAGTGTGGTTAATCACTATCCCAACCATCCCATGAATAAGACTCATATCATCGAATAACTCACGCTTTAACACTTGAAACACACGCTTTAGGTAGACACGAATTATACTCAACAAGATCTTAATCAAAGAATAAACCTTAATTGGCGTTCCCATAACTGCCAATTCCCATTCAATCCATAAATATAGTACAACAAATAGTGGTGATATCGACCACTTACATAACTTTACATAAGTTGGTTTAAAACTAACTTCCAACTTTTCTTTCTTTCTTTTTCTTTTCTTATTTTTTCGATTTTTTTTTTTTTTTTTTTTTTTTTTTTTTTTTTTTTTTTTTTTAAAGGTAAACATAGATGTGTAAAATTTCACCACATCACTATAACTTTCTTTCCGGATAATAATTTTTCCATACTTTTCATACTTTCAGAAATAACGCTAATAGTGAAAGTAGTAAACACACGAAAAATAAACTCAAATATATACAATATTTACTTTCACTCCAATTGCATTGTGCAATTTCCCGACCTAACCAAAGATAATGAATTACGCACGCGAACACAGGTAATGTAAGGAAACACACTTTGCCTATAGCAATTAACCAACCACGGATTCTAATCTACAGGGTAGGCTAAGGTGTAAGGTGTAACGAAACATTTTAAACATAGGTGTAAGAAACGAAAGGAATGGCTCTGAGTGTTTTCTAGGGGTATCTTACTCTAAAAATGAGAGTAACAAAAGGTTTATACGGGGGTTAACTAACCAGTGTAGTTAGTTAATAACACATAACATAATAAAGGCTTTTTGGGTGTAATCTTAGAATTTTACCAATTTAGACAAGTCATTCCAATTATATAAAATAATACTCATTATGGTGGTCTCGAATAGTATACAAGCCAAGTTCTAAAGTTTACAAGTCACCGGCACACTCATAGATTTGTGAATTTTGGAAAATCACAATTTTTGAAAATAACGTCATGTGTGCAGCTATGCAACTTAGATCTTAAACAAAAACATGCTAAAAAAAATTTTAAGTTTGATATATTAAGCACATTTTAAGCATAATTTTTGAAAAAGTTTAGGACAAGTAATTGTTAAGTGTTCTAATTCTCCAATCCCCCCGCTTAAGTTAAACAACGTCCTCGTTGTTTGTATAAAAGGTTAAAAACTGGAAAAGAAAAGAATTAGAACAGGAAAACTCCCCTGAGATTTGCTCGGTATGATCCTCCATTAGTATAAGAGCAAAAATCAACTTCTTGTGGATTAGAACGTTTAAGCTTCATACTTGATGTATCCACAGGAAATCCAGGAAACTATAATACCACCAAAGCTTGAAAACACACCTAAGATAAGAAAGGTTCAAACTTGCATAATACATTAGTAGTTAGATAAAAATAAAACTTAAAAATTAAAACTGAAAATCATCAGGTCAGTCGATGCGCCGTATCTTATGGAAGAAGATACGCCGTATCGAGCCTGGAATAAATACGGATCAGAATAAAGATGCGCCGCATCCTTAACCAGGGATGCGCCGCATTAAAAATAAACTGATAAATAGTTTTAAAGTCGAAAATAAAAATGCAGAAAAATAAAATAAGATATGACCATTGCAGGAGATGCGTCGCATCTCAGAATTGAGATGCGCCGTATCCTCATGCGGCCTGAAACAGACTGTTAACAGTCTGTTGTAAAATGACTCGTTCCACGGTTTAATCTCTCACGTCCTCTCGTACTCTCATGCTGAACTTAATGCCAGTCTTCATCAGATATAACAAGAAATATAAACTGAAACATTAAATATATACATGAGAATAGTGATCAGTACAATCCAAAAAATAATAATAATGTGTGGAACAATGTCTGTAAAATCAAGAGAGTAAGATCATGGGTGAGCAAGGTCGTCTGGATGGGTCCCGGAAGTGCTGGCTCCATCAGTCCTCTGGCGGACTCTGCGCTCGTATGCACGTGTCACTCCCGCAACCTCAGTACCATCTGGACGGGTGTGGGTAATACCCTGATGCTCCAAAAGTCTACTCACACTCCTAACCACCCCTCAGAGTCCCTCCTCAGGGCTCTCAACTCTCCCTCGACTGCCTCAAGTCTCTGACCAATGGTGCGTGGGGGTACTGGTGCCTGTGGCACCTCCTCGTCGGCAGGAGCAGCAGCCGGAGGTCCCTGAGGTCCTCCCTGCTCCGCCTCTGGCCCTGCAGCTCTGGCGGGCCCTAATGCTGCCCAAAAGTGGCCTCCCGCAGCCACCTGGCAGATCCCGAGTCTAACCAAATAGTCCCTATCGATAACCGGGAGACGGGCCACAATAACCTCTAGCCCCGCTGGGATCTCTGCTCCAATAACTCCAAAATGGCGGGCCAGCCTCGAAACAAAATGCCCGCCAGTCATCTGGCTCCTCCGATCTCTCCCTGCAGCAGATCGGTGGAGGTAGTGCGCTAAAAAGTGGGGGATGTTCACCGACAACTCCTCATCCATACTCCTAAGGAGGAAGAGGTCCAGAGTAGTCACCTTTTCAGGTGACTGACCCCTCCCAGCAATAGTAAGTGCAATCAGCCTGTGGCACAGCCTCCTCATCGGCTCCCTGATCAAAGTATATGAGGGGGTGGAAGTAGTAATATCACCCAATGAAGAAATCCGGTCCCAGTAATCACTGAATAATCCTCTGTCAGGGACAACCCGTAAACTCTCAGCCCAGTACCTGGCAAACCCAGCAGATCCAAGCTCCTCCTCAGTGTGTAGCCCCATGGCCAAAATAAACTGCCTCATCGACATCTGCCTATGCACACCTCCTAACCTGAATACCAGAGTGTCAGCTATATCAATCTCCAAATCCGTCTCCCTGTAATGAATCGTGCTAAAGAACTCCAGCATGAGCTCCCTAATCAGAGGCTCGTCAATCCTAAATAGTCTCTCCCAAGCACTAGACCTAAACACCGCCTCCTCATCATCTCCAACAACTACCATCTCCATCCGATGCTGTAAACTCGCAGCTGCATGTCCACCACCGATCAATCCCACATCGTCAAAATTCAAAACCTGGACTCTGAATATTTTCTTGAAGTAAATCGAGTCAAGCCTATGCAAGTAATCCTCTAGAGCGGCAGGAGTAAGTCCCATGTTCTCAAATTGTAGCCACTGATGCCTTAGTGTGACCTCTGGTAATGCCATCTGAAATAGATATTCACAGTCAGTAAACAGTCTGCAAAATAGGTAGATACGGCGCATCTGATTTAATCAGTGCGGCGTATCTGTATAAAGTATAAGAGATGCGGTGCAAGACAATAGATACGGCGTATTGAGATGCGTCGTATCTAGATTAATCAATACGGCGTATCTAGAATTTTATCAATTTTGAAATAGGTCGTTACGCCGCATTAATCAACCTAGATGCGCCGCATCTAAAAGCATATCAGTATAAAATAAAGGGTCAGGCAAACTTTTCAAGAATCCGTATCCGTGACGTAAACTACCACTAAATATCACAGTATCATATACACTTTATATCAGTTCTAATATCTTATTCCACCACTACTAATTCGCCTTCCCGCTAAATATTCAAAATCGAACCCAAAACCTTAATTTTCGGTTAAATCAAATTAGGTTATAAGTTCAATTATTTATGCAAATTAAATACGGGGGAAATCATCTAGAGCAAGTTCTAATCATATCTCAACATCATTTAAGCACGAATCGATTCAATCATATAAACCCTAATTTTCGTATTGATCAAGATTAAATCGAAAATGAGTAATTACCTTAATTTGATGATTAGGAGGAAGATTCTAGATCGGATTAAAGGTGGATTAAAGAAGAATGATCGGAATTCGAGTGTAATTTTAGTGTGTGAAGGTTCTTAACTGTGTGTGTTTATGCGGTAAGAAGTTTAGATCCGGCGCATTCCCGTCGTATTTATAGGGCGAAGAGATGCGCCGTATTGGAAAATTGGGATGCGCCGTATCTATTTAATTTCGTTGACTAGTCAATAAGTTCTAGCTGGTAAGAGATACGGCGCTTTGGATATTTAGATCCGCCGTATCTATTTGTTAGTAAACGAAATTTAAATGAAGAACGTACCTTGGCCTCCGCAACACAGTTCCTTATACATCAAATTTGGGTTAAACGGCATACCATATAGATGAATTCAAAATAAGAGCAATAGGCATAAATGTTTTATTAATAATTGTAATCTTATTGTTTAGTGGATAAGGATTTATTCCGAGGTTAGGAACAAATATCGTTTTTAAGCATACAAAATTAAGATTACGATTTGAATCAGATGTATAATATGGATAATAAAACTGAGATTGTAATGTAGAGAACTTTCCTTTGGGCAGTTGAATTATCGTAGAGTTTACCTGGGATTCTATTTCAAGAATTTAAGAAGTTCAATGTTACCAGTACTGAGTTTTCCTCCACTCTTGTCGTCTTATGTTCGGTCTCTTCAGCTAGCGTCTCTTGGTTTGGTTCAGAATGTAATCTTTCTTGGTGATGCTCGAGTCATCATTTGTCCTGAAAATAAGCAACTTGCAAACGAGAGTAGCTGACCGATCAAGGTAAATATCAAAAATCAACTATATTTATCAAATTATATTCGTCGTATTAACAAAAGTTAATGCGCCGTACTTTCGTTATGTTTAAAAATAAATATCGATTTTTGATTCAGAAAGATGCGCCGTATCGATATAGATTGATGCGTCGTATCTATTTAATAATTCGCAAACTGTTTTTAATTAAAATAATAAATACGCCGTATCTACGAAAGCAGATGCGTCGTATGGCGTTAACGTTTAGAAAAAAAAATATTTTTTTTTTATCAAAAACAGATACGCCGTATCTGCAAAAGCAGATGAGTCGTATTACTTTATCGCTTTTAAAAAAAAAATTTCGTATTAAAAACAGATACGCTGTATCTTGGGGAAAAGATGCGTCGTATCGAATTAATTAAACGCGTTGTATTTTTAAAAATTAAACGCAATACGCCGTATCTGAGAAATCAGATGCGCCGTATCGTTTGATTTAGCACAGTACAACGATAGCAGAACAGAAAAATACGAAAAATAAAAAAAAAATTAAACACACAAACAAAAATAAACACACAAAAATAAAAGAAAACAATTAACACACAATACAACAAATATGCAAAATAATACAATGATGCAATTAATCTAATAAAAAGAAAAACCTAATTAAAATACTAATCAAATTAACAGATAATAACAATTCACTCCCCGGCAACGGCGCCAAAAAAACTTGATGCGTATGCGTGTCGTAGTATAGTTTTAGCACGTTTAGATGCCTATTCAAGTTTTAAATTTATATTTAGCCGACTTATCAATAACACACACGTGTCTTGTGCTGCCTCCTTGACTGAATTCGTCCTAGGTTTTATATAATGCGTACGAAATTCGTCTGGTCTTGGGGTATTTATAGTTTCTGTCTGAGGGAAGATGCGGCGCATCTAGTAAGTAGATGCGGCGCATGTACTTAACTTCGCGTGGGGTCCAAGATTATAATATTCAGGAATATTCGTACACCGCCAGAAGATGCGGCGTAACTCCATGATTAGATGCGGCGCATGTCCTCTTGTATCTTGGATCGTATCTGGTGATATCTTGATAGAGATGCGGCGCATGTCATGAGTGAGATGCGGCGCATCTGGAGCAGATTAGTCTTGATCTTGTACATTTCAGTAGACTCTTAACTTCTTGCATGTTTTGCTCCATAATTAGTCCAAAATCGCCAAGTTTCACCAAATGCTTGTTTTCAACTGAGAATTACAAAAGTAAACGATTAAGTATCAATCCTCATACATAATATAGTAAAACAAGTCAAATTAATAGGATAAATGATAGTAATAAAATGTACTTATTTGAGTTCATTAACAACATAAAAAATGGCTTACATCTGAGGCTACTGGCAATTGAGATGACAAATTTAACTGCACCCCTTGTTGACTCGACTGTGCCATCAGTTGAGTAAGTATCCCCTTTGTTTCTGTCATCTCGTTAGACAATTTCTTGATCTGGTCATCAGCTTCTTCCTGCACATAAAATATAGGAAATGTTGGGATTAAAAGTATTCTTGATGCTGTTAGAGTTACGGCTACTCATATTTGTGTCAATGCTGCTCAGCTAGTACGCAGTTAATACTGCTGGTATACAAGTTACTACTGCTAGTATACAGTTAATGCTGCTGGTATATAAGCATAACAATAGAATTTGCAGTCAAACTTACAAGTTTATCTCCCACTGATCTAATCTTATCATCTGGAAATTCGCCATCTTTGTTTACCCTTCCTTTCAACCACATTATACAACACTGGGGTTCTTAATCTCCTTCAATCTCTTTATTTTCGATCTAATAAACATCAAATGCATACACATGTAAAGTTAAACCCAGATAAACGAAAATATGAGGAAGCATACACATGTAATCTTACCATTTTCTCTTTCACATAAACATATCCACCTCGTCCCATTTTATGCTGATAAATATTTTTGGAATGCGACATTTTAGCTTTATCAGATATCTCCTAAAACACAGAATCATAAGGCGTTTACATGCGGTAATGCTGCAAACAGAAAATTATGATATGACATATAGACTTAAATGAAGATGACTAACTAAAACGTTGTATGCATCGGTGGTCGTGTAGTTTACAAAATCGACCCAGTATTCTGATTTCAGAAATGAACTATACTTGGCTGGGACTACATTCGGTTTGAAAGGTGTATTTAGGTTGGGCAAAATGTATTTTTCTCTGAGCTTCATTTTGAAATTCCTTAGCAGTTGACCAAGGCAAGTCATTACAAATTTTCTGAATGTCACGTCAACATCAAAATATCGCTGCAAAGATTAACACAATGTTGTTAATTAGTTGCACATAATGTAACTGCATAGATAAACTTATGTAGTACTAGGTTAAAAAATAGTATAAATGTACCGTGATTTCAGCCCATAGTTTATCTCTTGATTCTTTATTCACATTCCTCCAGGAAATAATCTTCAAACCTATGTGCTCACGAACCAGATCTCCTAAAAAACTCAAAAACAGTGCTCTGTGTAATCCTGATACCCTATTCAATGCATCGAAGGTTACCTTGAGCTTTATTCCACCAGGGTTGCCATATTTCATGCGAAACTTAAATAGCCTGGTTATGCCTCTCTTAGCTAGTATCCGATCTGATTGGTTGGTTCCAGGTGTATCTAGATCTTCATCATCAGAATACTTTTCGGATTCGTATTCTAAGTTGTTATCATCATGTTCATTATCAGCAGGAAGCAAAAGATGATTATCAATAATGGGTTGAATTTCCATGACTCTTGAGCAACAATGGGTAAAAGGAAATGATTCTGGCTTGGAGAGTAATGGTGATAGAAGATTTGATTTTTGTGTTTTCTTTGCAGTCTTTTTTTTAGGAGAGAAAAGAGGGGTATAGGAAGAATATGAATCGTACGTTATTCTTGGTAACTGCTTGTAATTAGGTGATTTCAAAATTTTGGCTCCTAATTCTAATTTCAAAATAACAATTGAATTATTTAAAATTTTTGCCTTTGAACCTGTTAAGTAAAGCATAAACTTGAATAAATCAAAATTTTGGCTCCAAATGTTATATATCATTATCTTAATCGCAAATCATGAACCAAGATCTAGAACCAAGATCATGAACACAAATTGCTTATCAAATCAAGAACTCAAATTTACACAATTACACCAAGATCATGAACACAAACTGATACCATTTAACACAAACTGCTACCAATAAATCATAAACCAACATGAAATCAAGAACACAAACTGCTACCATTAAATAAATATGTGCAATCATCAAAGCAACAACAGAAACTGCTACCATTAAATCTATTTGTGCAATCATCACATCAAGAACACAAATTGCTACCATTTAACAAACCAAAATACTATCATTACAGTTATAAAATAGTAACAGTTAAACTACTAATTACCAGTTATTGTACAATTAATAATTACATTTATCTAAATTAAATGTCAGAACTACTACTACCATATTAAAATATCAAATACCATTTACAAAACACAAAAGCTGTTAATGGATATCCTAAACCCCTAAACCATCTTCTTACACGGCAGTCCCAAGACGATATCCTGAGTAAATTTCTTTTTGTGTGCCTTTTCAATTGGTATTTGAGAGGATTGAGTTTTGGGAGTAGCTTGAGAGGATTCAGCTTTGTCATTTACCTACAAGTTGAACGAGTATAATGGATTAAGTCTGGAGAATGTCATAAAAGTAGCAAAACAACAATTATTAAATGGACCATTATTATTACCCCTTTTGTGTCAGCATCACCAGATTCTTCATCGCTAGAGAAATAGAAAGGGCTCTTTCTCTTCCAATATGTGTTTTCCCATACCTCCTAATAGTTCAACATACCATGTGTTTCAAAAAATTTAATTAATGGTATAAAGGTATACCACTTTAGCCACAAACACATAACAACTTTAGTATACCTTGTTGGAAATAATTTTGAATTTGGACCTAGGGATTTTTACCTTTGAACCTGTTAAAGCATAAACTTGAATAAATTAAAAATTCACATATCTTTACATTCAACAATAAATTCACACAGCTTTACATTAAAATCGGTAACAACCCCAAACATCACCATTTATAGATCAAAAGCCTGTTACTTATTACTGTACAATGAATCATTAACTGGTATGTGAAAACATTTAAAAACATACCTTTGTTATTATTTGGATTCATTGTTTGCGTGTTTGTGTTTGCCAGAAGAATATGTGTTTTGATTAGGGTTTATTGATTATTGTGTGTGTTTACAAATGATCAGGTAAAGGGATTAATTGCCGGTTGAAAATTGAAGTTGTGGTTTGGTTTAACTATGACATGGCAAGAGGTGTAAAAAAAAAAGGTTAATGGTGTTGACATGGCGGTGAAAACCGGCTATAGCCGGTAACTAGGGATGGAAAAGGTTCGGGTTCGTGGCGGGTTTTAGTGTACCCGTACCCGAACTCGTTTATAATATACCCGTACCCGCTCCATATCCCACCGGATACCCGATTAATAGTATCCATCGGTTTTTCATGTTTCCCCGCAGGTATCGGTTATTCGTAATTAAAAGTTAAAGAAAATGAATATCGTATCAAACGATTTAACGAAACGTATCACAACACAACGTACTCGTCACGAAATTCACGAAAAAAAAGCAAATGCACAAGAGGTTTCAAAAGTTAATCATTCTCATTTCCAAAAATAATCTCGTTTTAGCCTTTTAAAAGGGTTTGGTATCATCATTCGTGTAATGGTAGAGAACACGGACTCACGAGTACTCACTCCAAAAAAATGAATAACCGAATAGTCAAGAAGAGTATTGACGATAACTCGAGTCGAGACGAGATGACGAAAACAAGTCAAAGAGATAACTAACAACAAACATATAAAGTAAGATGAGTCGATTGGTAATCGTCGGTATTTTCCCATAATCCCATTTATTAGTACAATGTATACTCGTTTTATAATTTAAAACAAGTTTGGACTTACGACAAGATTAATCTTTGGAAATAACAAAATTTCGCCATGACCCTTTCATTTATCGAACGTTTACAAGTCAAAAGAATTTATTGAAAATTAATTTCCCGAGTAATTTATAATATAATGAGTATTTATATAAACCTTAAACCCTAAACCCTATAAACCCTAAACCCTAAACCCTAAGCGCTAAACCAATCCGTAACTCAAACAATAACCAAACGAATAGTCCAATAAATCCAAATATGTTAGTGTACGGGTAGCATGTCTCGAATAGTCCAATAGCCCTCGTGTGTTCCATTTTTATCCCAAATGTCACATGAAAGATTTTCAAAATCGAGATCCTACTTAAGATCCTATGGTAAAGATCGGGATCCTATAACATCTTAAGCTTTTAAAGATCCTTGGTAAGATCCGTATCGTTTTTGCTTTGCAGTATCGTAAAATCGTAAGATCCTAAGATCAGGATCGGGATCCTGACAACCATGGTCTCACGTACACTTCTAATTTCCTTACTTCGTTATTAACCAAATTTAGTAACAAATATCTCTACAACTTTTAATTTAACAATTGTTCTTATTTCTTTCTTTTATTTTGTCCAAGTTGAGTAAATATCAAGTCGGAACAAATGAGTTACTATTTCCTTTCGAGTCGTGGTCAAACATTTATTCCCTCAGGTCAATAATAATGAACACAATCCCAAATCATCCCAAACATCAGAAATAACTAGTTGGAAATATTGAGTTTGAAAGTTTATTATTCATAAAGCAAGAGATACAACTACTTGTTGCATCAACTCATTGTACATGGAAAGTCAATAATTGGTAAAAGGAAATTGGAGACTTTTTGGTACAACTTCAGTTCATAGTTTACTTTTGGCGCGCGCCTTTGGTCACTTTTCCCGCCTAAAGTCTTGGGAACCATTCATCTACCTCTCCAGCCTATTTATACCTATCGATTGTATACGAAAGAACACACACAAACACATATATCCCTTTCAATTCAAAGAAAACTACAACAGTGGCAGCAAATAATGGTAACTTTCAAAATGATGCAGAAGAGTATGAGTTCGTGTTAAACAACTATTTGCTGTTTGACGCAGTGTTTGATGCTTTCGGGGATGAACCCATTGCAGAATATGGGTCGTATAGACAGGTAGATACGTGGATGAGGACAAGAATTTTGAACTGGATGCATTCAAAAGACTTTTACTGGGATGTGGTTTTGGAAGTGAATGAGGCATAGGAGGAGGAACAAGATGAAGAGGAGGAGGAGGATCAACAGGATGCGGAGGTGGCTCAAAGTGAGGTGGTGCAGCAAAATGAAGAGGATCATCAGCAAAATGTGGTGGTGCATCAAAACCAGGGGGAGCAGCAAGATGGGTTTGAAGACCCTTATGATCTAGAAAAGAGGATTCGCGATCTTGAAATTATGTTTAAATGACTCGAGGAAAGGAAGAAGTGGAAGGAAAGCAGGGAAGAGAGCTCTGGTTCTAACAAGTTGGTGTGAAATGGAGTGAAACAGTTTATGATGATGGTGTTTTTATGTTTTTAGTATGTTTAGTATTTAGGTTGGATAATTAGATGTATGGTTGTAGCTTTTAGAAAATGCCAATGAAATATTTGATGTTTAATTAATTGTTTATGGTTGCTTTTGAATGTTTGATTTAAAAAGGTCAACAAACCAAAATTTGCATAAGGGTAAGTGGTGAAAAGAATGCTGAGGGTTTAATACTTAGAAGACTATTAACAGTGAAACAGTAAACTGTGTTGTAATGCAAGAACAACGATATCACCAAAACTGAGTAAGTGTCTTCCTTTACACTTAATCCCTTCCAAATGAATGAGTGCAGTATTGTTTTAAGAGAAAATTGAGTTCATACTGCTGAGAAAAGATTTTTGCATAAATTTTGTACTGCTAGGCAAACGTTTGTACTGCTAGCGTAAAACTTTGTACTGCTGGGTAGCCGTTAGTACTGGTTGGGTAATAACCGTGGTTTATTTATAGCCGTTGGGGTAATTTTTGTCAATTACTTCGCTTAAGGGTTTCATAAATTGGATAATTCTCTTTCTTTATATAATTTATACGATTTCTTCAAACTAAAGAAACAATTTATTAAAGTCGGTCCAATCATAACCCAGCACTCTAATCAAGCATTTAATCAATTTTCATGGCAAATTTAGAGTTTTGTGATACACATAACCAGGTTGCATTCTTGGAGAAACCAGAAGGGAGTCAAGACTTCCACCAGATAGTAGATTTTCTAAACACTACCCACATCAGGTATGCTCTTACAGTCAATCCTACTATCTATGTCTCTCAAATCAAACAGTTTTGGCAGACTGTTTCTACCAATACATTTGAGAATGGAGACAAATAGTTAATTGCAACAGTTGATGGCAAAACAATAACTATTAATGAGGCATCTGTTAGGAGGCATCTCCATTTAGCAGATGAAAATGGTATTAGTTCTTTGCCTAATACTGAAAATTTTCATCACCTTTCTAGAATGGGGTATGACACATCTTCTCAAATTCTGACTTTTCAAAAAAGATGTTTTGCCCCACAATGGAGATTCTTCATACATACCATCCTTCATTGATTAAGTCCAAAGAAAACCTCATAGGAGCAATTCAGTAGCAATATTGCAACTGCTCTCATTTGTTTAGCAACAAACAGGACTTTTTACTTTTCAAAATTAATTTTTGATGGTATGGTGAAAAATGTGGATAACAAATACAAGTTTTTAATGTATCCAAGGTTTATACGAATGGTTTTGAATATGAGGAAATTTTTTTTTTCTATCTCATAAAATTATTTATCAAACTCCTTGCCTTACTCAAAAAATTTCAGTAACATAAGCATGGCTTCTAAGGGGTTTAATGGGATAGTAGTTCCACTTTTTGAAACAATGTTGGTTCAAAATCAAAACATTCAAGGTGAAGGATCAACAAGCCTAGTTGAGTCCCATCACACACCCACATGTTCATCTGGTTCTCAATCAGCCTCACAACCAACTTCAACACACCTGGAAATGCCTCATGATTCACCTCTCCCAGGAGGTAACACACCTGGAAGTGATGAGGGCAGAGTGTCACTAAAGGAATTGACGGATATTTGTACCAATTTGACTCAAAGGGCGACTGGCTTGGAGAAAGAACTCTAGGAGACAAAGCAGTTGTATGGTACTGCTTATAAGAAGCTCCTTAAAAAAGTGAAGAAGTTGCAGTCTAAAGTCAAGTCACTTAAAGCAATGAGAAAGGAAAATATTGTGGAGTCTACAAGCTCAGATGATGATGATTCAGATGATAACATGGATGATTCTTCCAAACAGGGGAGGAAGATAGCTGATATTGATCAAGACCCCAATATTTCTTTGGTTGAAGAGAATGTTGAGTTTCAGGGTAGGCAAGATATGGGTGAAGAAAATTTGGATGCTGAAAATATTGGTACTGCTCATCAACAAGTTATGGCTGTGTATGATAGAAGGTAAAGGGCAAATAAAGGAAAGGGTATTATGATTGAATAAGAGCCACCAAAGAAGGTCAAGAAGAGTGTTCTTGCTCACATTAGTTTTGATGAAGAGGTAGCTAGTAAAGCACAGCAAGATGAAAGAGCACAATTTGAGATTGCAAAATTCCTTGATCAAAAAAGACTTGCAAATGAAACAGCTAAAGCACAAAGGTTAGCACAAGAACAATCTGATGCACTTCTGGCTAAGAAGTTACATGATGAACAAGCAAGGTTTAATGATGCTGAACAAGTTCAGTCTATGATTGATGCTGATGATGTTTTAAAGGAAAGGCTTAGTGAACTCAGAGCAGATGAAGTGTTGTCCATTGAAGAGAAGTCAAGACAACTTGCTGAACTAATAAATTCAAGAAGAAAGTCTGCTGTAGAAGAAAAAGCCAAAGAAAAGAGGAGTAAACCACCTAGTCAAGCTGAGCAAAGAACCACCATGTGTCTTTACATGAGGAACATGGCTGGATACAAAAAAAAAGGATTTCCAAGGTAAAAGTTTTAAGGAGATCAAGAGTGAGTTTGAAAGGGTTTACATAAGAGTGAACACATTTATTCCCATGGGGATATAAAAACCAAGTAGAACTACAAGAAGAGCATGTATAATATTGGAGTCTGAATCTTCAAAGAAGCAAAAGACTGAAGAAGATAAAGAAGATCAAGTAGTTGAGGCAGAAGAAACAGCAGAGGAATTAACTGATGAAAGGCTTCATCAGCATATAATGGTTATAATCCCAGAAGCATTGAATGTTGATCATCCTATTCAAGCTAAATATCCAATTATAGATTTGGAGATACACACAGATACATTTGGGAAAGCTTGGAAGATAATCAGGGTAGGAGGACACTCAGAAGTTTATAAGTATTTTGAAGATATGCTGAAGATTTTTGATAGAGAAGACATGGAAAAGCTATGGTGTCTGGTTCAAGAAAGGTTCAGATCTACATATCCTATAGAAGACAAAGACAAGGAGCTATGGGTGGAATTAAAGAGGTTGTATGAACCTGATCCAGAAGATATCTTATGGGAGTTTCGAGCTCATGAGTTGAGTACAACATGGAGACTCTATGATACATGTGGTGTTCACCATGTATCTACAAAGAATGGAGTGGATGTCTACATGCTGATAGAAAAAGATTGTCCATTAAGGGTAGCTAGCTTATTTGTTATATTAGATGCTAAGCTCAGAGTTGATGAAGACTCAGAAATGGCAAGAGAGTTACTCAGAAAGATCTTTACACAAGCAAAAAGGAAATAATGTTAGTACTGCTAGTGTAAATATTAGTACTGCCAGGTTTAACTTTGTACTAACAAGTTTAACTTTGTATAGAAGATATTTGGATTTTGTAACAATTTTCTTTAATAAAACAGATAGTCTATAAGACGAATACAAAAGAAGGTATAATCGAAAAAGACCCAAGGTCGGAGATGGTTGAGTTGTTGGTGTTGTGAAGGGGAGGTCACAGGTTCGATACATGTGGCTTCCTTTTTGGTATTTCCCTCCCCAAAATTTTAAAAAAGCCCCCCATTTTTTTCAGCAAATTTCAAAATTAAAGCCCCCCATATTTTTTTAAAAAGCCCCCTATATGTATTTTTTTCAGCAAATTTTAAAATTAAAGCCCCCCATATTTTTTTCATCAAATTTCAAATTTCGCACATTTCTCACCAATCACAGCCACCAGTCACCATTCACCAGTCACGTCACAACCACCAGTCACCATCCACAATTCGCAAGTAACCAATCACAGCCACCAGTCACGTCACAGTCAGCAGTCACCATCCACCATTCACCAGTAACCAATCACAGCCACCACTCACCATCCACCACTCGCCGGTCCGGCCATCAACAACGGAGGGAGGTTCATTTAGATCTAAATTAGGTACTTTTTTTTAATTACGAAATCACTTTTTTTATGAAATGGTGAAATTATATTATTCTCGAAATTGTTTTTTTACAATTATAAAGATAGCAAATTCTGCCCAGACAGATTCCAATTAGTATGTGCTTGATGTTTGTGATCAAAGGGAATTTTGAGTACCACTACACTACCCACTGTCCATTGTAATTATACACTAATGATTTGATGCTTATATTGGTTTAATTTATAATTTGTAGGATATATACGTTACCATTTGACCTCAACAATAGCATATTTCGTTTCACATAAAGAGCATACATATATAGATGCATATTTTCATTAAATAGAAGTTGTTAAAGTACCATCAAAAGATAAAGACATACATATTAAACTTAATACATTAGAAATGGTTGAAGCAACATAAAAAGCTAGACCATGCTCCTTTTCTCTTTCTCTTTGGTGCCTGCATTTGGTCATGTGCGAGTTGGTGTTTTTTTGATCCCAAACATCTTGTCTTTGATTGATGCCCAAGTGTGCTCATTTGCAAGCCCTAGAACTTAAATCCTTTTACCAGGGATTGACTGAGTTCGAACCTACATAGCTTGTACGTGAGCAGTGTTTGAGGTTGTACCCTTTTTTGACAGAGCTTGATAACTTGTACCCTTTTTAGACAGAGATTGATCATCTTCAGAGCTTGAATGATAGCCAGACACATAGCTAGGAATAAAGCTGGAATCAGAGCTGTCATTTGAGCTTGAATAAGATGATATGTCAATGATATTTAGTTTGGAACTCATTGTTGCAAAGTTTGGATATAGTTTAGGGTTTGACAGATTTTTTTGGTGAATGTTGTGTGTATGTTTGTGAATTTAAAGTACCTAGCAACACATAACTCTAGGTTAAAGTAAATGCAATTAAATTCTTGGTTGGTATATGGAATAATGTATCTGTATTTGGTACATGGAGTTATGAAGAATAAGAATTTTAAATATTGACCAAAAGTGTATAAGCAACAACAAATGAAATAAGTCTTAATCTCTGAGCAGTCTTAACTTTATACTAGCAGTAATAATTTTCACTAGCAGTAGTAACTTTTGTACTAGTAGTGGTAAATACTTGGTTTACTTATACACAAATGATTTGATGCTTATATTGGTTTAATTTGTGACTTGTAGGATATTTACGTTACCATTTGACCTCAACAATAGCATGGACAAGTCTTGGATGAGAACTAGCAGGACCAAGAAACAATATATTGATCTAGTTGAAGCATTTATTAAGTATGCAGAACACAACTTGCAAAAGATGAGGAACATCGACCCACGAGGTAATTAACAATAGCTTAAGATGCCATGTCTATGTACCTCATGTTTAAACCACATAGAGCAGAAAGTGGAGGATGTGCAGTTCCATTTATTCTACCATAGGATTGATCAAAGCTACAAAAAATGGGATAACCATGGAGAAAAGGATGAGCAAGCAACAACTGCGCAAATACCTGTTAATGCTACAACAGATGAGTTTGTTGATGACACAGGTTTCGACATGGATTTTGGTTCAGAAATTCCAACAGATGGCCCAGCAACAGTAGAAATGGTTAATGCTACAAAAGAAGGTTTTGATGAGGATGACCTTGCTAAGTTTCAAGAACTATTATTAGACGTGGAGAAGCCACTTTACGAAGGATGTCTTGACTTCACAAAGTTGTCCGAAATAGTTAAACTACTCAACTTAAAGGGTAAGTATGGAGTTTCTGATAAGTTCTTTACTGAATTACTAGGATTGTTAAAAAAGATGCTACCTGCTGGTAACGAAATGGTTGAAAAAACTTATCAGGCCAAAAAACTAGTGAGAATGATGGGATCAGGATACAAAAAGATACATGTATGTAGCAACAACAACATTCTTTACTGGAAGGATAACAAGGAGTTGGCTGTTTGTCCAACTTAAGGGATATCAAGATGGAAGGTAGATAATAAGACACATAAAGTGTACAAAAACATTTCGGCAAAGGTAATGTGGTACTTTCCAATTATACCAAGACTGCAATGACTCTTTAAGTTAGAAAGTATTTTAGAAGATCTAACATGGCACGCAACAAGGAGGATAACAGATGGTGTTTGATTCACAGGCATGGCGTACCATAGATGAAAAATTCCCCAAAATTGCTAAAGATCCAAGAAATCTACGGCTAGGAATATCGGCTGATGGGGTTGACGTCAACTTAGGAAATAGGCATCACAGTGTATGGCCAGTTTTAACTATCATATACAACCTTCCTCCATGGCTGTGTATGAAAAGAAAGTTTATCATGCTTTCGGTATTAATATCGGGATACCCGGGAATTGATATCGATGTACTTTTAGAACCATTGGTTGATGATCTGCATACCTTATTCGAGAAAGGGGTTGATACATATGATGCTTCCATAAAAGAAAACTTTAATCTGCATGCCGTTGTGTTATGGACGATAAATGATTACCCTGCATTTGGTACACTATGTGGCTACCCATACAGTGGATTCAAAGGTTGTATAGTATGTGGGAAAGATACACATTGTGTTAGACTTTCCGCCTCATCCAAACAAAGTTATGCTGGACACAAACGATATCTACCACACAACCATGCATTTAGAAGGCAAACGAAGGCGTTTAATGGACAAGAAGAATTTCAGCATGCTCCAAATCCATTGACCGGGGAACAAATATACAACGAGGTACAACATATTGAAAATAAGTGGGGAAAAGGAAAAACCTTGAAAAACCAAGAAGATACCATAGGCAGAGGTGGGAAGATTAAAAAGCAGAAAAGGAAAACAACAGAAGAAGAGGGTAGTTCAAGCCAAGTAAATGAAGCATATTGGAAAAAATTCAACATTTGGTATCGAAAGCTAATGTATTGGAGGCATAATTCTGTTCCGCATTGTATTGACTTCATGCATGTAGAAAAGAATATTGGTGAGAGTCTAGTCGGAACTTTGCTGAATGTTCCTGGAAAGACAAAAGATGGAATGAATGCTCGATTGCATCTGGAAGATTTGGGGATAAAATTGAGTTGTTTGCTAGGCAAGAAGCAGACAAAACAACATTACCTCCAATAGGTTACGCATTAACGAATGCTGAAAAATACATCTTTTGTGAAATGTTATGCAACATCAGGGTACCACAATTCTATTGTTCAAATTTCTCTAGTTCGGTCAGCCTAAATGATAGGAAGCTCATTGGCCTTAAATCGCATGACTATCACATGCTAATGCAAGAGTTTTTGCTCATTGCTATATGTTCAATCATGCATCCACCCACACGATAAGCTATTATCTGGTTTTTCTTTTTCTTTAAATCTATATGTAGGAAAGAAATCAGCTTGCAAGAACTAGATAAGATGCAAGAAGAACTTGTTGTGACACTGTGCCTACTCGAGAAGTTCTTTCCTCCGTCATTTTTTGATATTATGATACACTTGACTGTGCACCTAACTAGGAAGGTAAAATTATGTGGTCCCATATGCTTTTAGTGAATGTATCCCTTCAAAAGATGTATGAAGGTTATTAAAGGACATGTGCGAAACAGAAATAGACCAGAGGGATGCACTGCTGAGGAGACTATCGCGGAAGAAACAATAGAGTTTTTTAGCGAACATCATAAATCCATGAAAACTATTGGTATCCCACCTGGTAAACATGTAACCAATGAAAATGAGGACAGAAAGCCATTGTCGGCCGGCTAATCAAGTGAAGTTTCTGGAGAATTCTTTCAGAAAGCACATTTGTATGTAATGCAAAATAAATATGAAACTCAACCGTATATTGAGTAAATATTACTAACACATGTCGATTTCGTTGCTTAAAATGTTCTATCAAATATAATAATCAAAGACATTTATTTGTTTCAGGCGACACAAGGAAGTTTTGAAAACAAAAAACCCGGGTAAAAAAAAGACATTGCTGGAAAATGAGCACAGTAAATCTTTTGCTAAGTGGTTGCGCGAAGAGGTAATTACTCTTATGTTGTTTATAATTGTTTGTTTGTTGCTAAAAAGAAGTGAGTTGAGATAAAATGTTAAGTGTGCTTTATTGATAAGTCCTTAACTGGTGTTTGTGATAAGCTATATAAACCATTAATTAGGTGTACCATTCACCCAGAAAAACTCATAGCTACAAGCTCCAAAACCAATAGTAGTAGTCTATAATAAATAAGAACTTACCAATGATCAGCCCATCAACTTTGTCAGTCATAGAACCTATCATCATAATTGTCCCTCCTATAAATGACATTAGATAGAGGTCCACCAGCACACCATTTCATTATCCCAAACACTCTTATTCTTTAATTGTTGGTTTGTTGTTCCTGCAATTTAAAGGTAATATATACTTGTAATGAAATTCAGGTTGAAAGAGAGTTAGCGATATCCAAAGATAGTGTATCAGAAACTGTGAGGTGGATATCATTTGGACCACGCGCCAGCATAGTGAAATACGAGGCATATAACAACAATGGGTATACATTTCGTACGAAAAGTAATGATGGCATAGTTTATCAGAACAGTGGGGTTAGTGTTGAGGCAGTAGATCTTCACATATCCAAAGAAGTTGTAACCACAAGAAAATCAATTTATTATGGGGTTTTACAAGAGATATGGGTACTAGATTACCGTTTCAAGGAAATTCCTCTTTTAAAATGTGATTGGGTTAATCACAAAACTGGTGGGGTCAAACGCGATACTCTTGGTTATACGTTGGTAGACCTGAATAGTTTAGGCAACAAGGGTGATCCGTTCATATTAGCCTCACAAGAAACACAAGTGTTTTATGTGAATGACCAGGTAGATAAAAAATTGTCTATTGCCTTTAAAACACCTACCAAGAATTACAAAGATACATATGACGAAGTCGATGAGGAGTTTAGTACAGTCATTCACGAGTACAATGAAAACATATTGCCACGTGTAAGTAAACATGACTTGGGTAATGAATCACGAAGTGACTACTATCGAACCGACTGTGAAAGTATTGTTATACGAAAATCCAAGTGAAGCATGTCATGCTGCAAGTTAAGACTGCTAGTTTAACAGTTAAGACTGCTGGTTGAAGTTAAGACTGCTGCTCAAGGCTAAGTGCAAGGTTACTGCTGGTATTGTTAAGTTAGTACTGTTAGATTATTAGCAATTTTAGCATTAAATAGGTGTTTGTGTAATTTAGCCTGTTATAATGGATTTTGACTCCAAAAAGTCTAGCTTTTCTATGGCAATGAAAAAATTTGCAGTTTTCACTATTATATATCCATTTGCTGTCAAGCTTTATTGTATTTGCAGTTTCCATTTATCATGTATATGCACTTTCAGGCACTTTAGTAACATGTTACTTCATTAAAGTTGAAAATTGAATTTAGAAAGTCAAGTAACCTAGTTCCTAGGGGCAAGTAACATACTATTGCATTAAACTAGATAGACTATAAAATCTCAGCATTGTAATGAGGCAAATGAAGAGTCATGACTAATAGTCTAAACTCAATTAAGTGAATATCAAATTAGACTCAAACTAGATAGACTATAAAATCCCATATCTAACCCCTCAAAATTACATAAGTTATCAGAAATGTGTGACCATAGGTATCGAATTGTGACTACACTTAAATAATGTGTGACAAAATATGAATCTATGATTTAGACACCTAAATAAATACTTCACGTGACCATATGTAACATCTTGAATTTAGTCACACAAACCCTCAATGTGACTAATATCAAGGTTAATGATAACTGAGTTCACATTTTGCTATAAATAATATTCACATGAATATTTCATAGTGTGACTATTTTGAATGTATTGGTCACATATAATACCCTTATAATGTGGCCATAAACATAATTTAGATATACATTTGTGATATGGTGTGACTATTGAATAACTTATAGTCACATGATTGTGCTACAATTAAATGTGACCATACACATTAGGATTTGGCAGACAAACACATACTAAACTTTAGACACACATATTAACTTACGTGACCATTTGTATCGAATTTTGGTTACACTTAATCATGTATGCCTATGGTTTAGTGTGACCATATATGACATTTGGTCACACTGTTCAAGTGTGTGACATATATTTGTCACTTTTAAATGCATATCGTGACTAATGCTTCAAACGTACTTTTTAGTTGTCACACATTTCAAATTCATATGTGGCTAAATTTTTAACAAAAACTAGCAGTCACTTTTAAATAATGTGTGTCAAATTTGAGTATATGATTTAGCCACATACACAATTACTTCATGTGACCATATATGGATTTTGGTCACACTATTCAATTGGGTGACATATATTTGTCACATATGTATATATATAGTGTGACTAATGTTTTAAACTTATTTGTATCTGTCACATGTCCCAAATTATAAGTGACTAAATAATTAAAGCAAGTTTTACCAGATACCTCTAGTCACAAAAATATTCAAATGTGTGGCTGTAGCCTCAGATGTAATTTCGAAATGGTCACACAAGTCGGATCAAGTGTGGCCGTTTATTTTATTCTGGTACATTTAGTCACATAAAAAAGTTACTGTGTGGCCGTTCAAAAAACAGCATGTGTGACGAAATTCCAGTTTTGTACTAGTGTGTGTGTATATATATATATATATATATATATATATATATATATATATATAGGGATAGCTTGGCTACAATTATATGTAGCTAATTGGCTACAATTCTTCACAAAAAACACACTAGCAATAAATCAGGGACCCACAGAAAAGAATCAGGACCCATAAAAAAAGTCAGGGGCCCACATTTATAGGCTACAATTAATTGTAGCTAATATATTCCCTATATATATATATATATATATGTATGTATGTATGTATGTATGTATGTATGTATGTATGTATGTATGTATGTATGTATGTATGTATGTATGTATGTATGTATGTATACTCCTTTAGTTCCTCTCTAGTGAGTTCAAATTATATTTTAGGCTTATTTATGGTTAGTGAGGGTCCCACACCATCATAAGTCATTTTGTATGTCTGTTGGATTTTCTTTTTGTTCCTAAGGTTTTTCCTCATATTACATATTGTTGGGAATTAAATATTAAAGAAGTTAAATATCGGGTTCTATTCTAAGAAATACTCCAAGTGTAATGCTGTTGCTAGTGCATTTGGTTCCTACTGTTAATGTTGTTCCTGCTGCTAGAACATTTGATCCTGCTGCTAGTGATAAATGATTCTGCTGCTAGGCTTAGCATTCTGCTGCTGTTGATCCTGCTGCTAATGATACTTGTTCCTGCTGCTAGCGATAACTCATTGCTGCTGCTAATGAACATTCTGCTGCTAAGTGGATAAGATTGAAAAGATATTTATTGTATTTTGGTCAACAATATACGGTAGATAATATCTTACCCCATGTGCTTAGTTAACAAGTTGTGTACATAGATACATGTTGTATCTTATGTACTGACACACTCAAGAGATAAGTTAACAAAGTAAGTCGGCTAGACTTTAAGCAATATGCAAAGATCTTCTTGGACTATAAAAGAAGATCTTAGTCAAATGATATAAGTGTCCATGCATATGTTATTACTCTAAGAACTCATAACTGTTAGATAAGAACAAACACAAATATATCACAAGTTAGAAAAACTTAAGATTCAAGGTTGTAACCCTAGTGATATTTCAAGATCACTTGTATTATTATCATTAATAATATCGAATCATTTGGTGATAATCTTTATGTGTTCATTGCTAACTGACAAACATAACAATTCCATTTCTATAACATACACAACCTTCTAAGTGTGATTGAGTGAATTCCGCGCACTTAATCATATTAACACAACATATCGTTACACACAAAGAACAAAAGGTTTAACCACCTTAACGGTGTGTCCAGTCCTAACAAGTGGTATCAGAGCAAGGCTGATATAGTTGTTATTAGAAGAAATAGAAATGGATGTACAAGATGTTCAAACCAATGTTGCTGCAAAGTTGCCCATGATCAAACCGAATGAGTTTGAGTTATGGAGGATGAGAGTTGAGCAATATTTTATGGTTCAAGATTATGCTCTTTGGGATATAATTCAGTATGGTGATTCCTTCACTCTAGGATATTCAGATGTTCTTGTTGAAGGGAAAACAGTTAGAAAAAGAAATACTGGACCAGTTTCAAATGAAGAAAAGATAGAAAAGAGAAATGATCAGAAAGCACGAAACTTGTTGCTTATGACCATTCCTGGTGAGCAGATGCTATCTTTTAGCAAATATCTTGATGCAAAAACTATTTTTGAAGAGATTTGTGCATGGTTTGGTGGTAATGAAACTACCAAAAAGACACAGAAGACATTACTAAAGCAACAATTTGAAAACTTTACTGCTTTTAGT
This sequence comes from Artemisia tridentata subsp. tridentata, assembly GCA_021014915.2. Classification (NCBI taxonomy): domain Eukaryota; kingdom Viridiplantae; phylum Streptophyta; class Magnoliopsida; order Asterales; family Asteraceae; genus Artemisia; species Artemisia tridentata. Next base: position 155,033,083 of record CP139506.1, read on the forward strand.
AATGAGTCTCTTGATAAGCTATTTTCAAGATTACACAAGCTTGTCAGTCAGTTAGCTGTGTTGGGTGTTGAGACAGAGAAGGAAGATCTCAACAAGAAGTTCTTGAAAAGTCTACCTGATGAATTCCATACTCATGTTATTGTCTGGATGAACAAACCAGAAATTGAAAAAATGAAACTTAATGATTTGTTCAACAACTTTAAAATTGTTGAACAAAGTCTAAAAAGGGGTGGAAATCATGGTACTAGTTCTGGAAATGTGGCACTTTTGTCAACTCCCAGTGTTAGTCATATAGAAAAGGTGGATGAAGTTGAAGGTGTTTCTAATGTTACTTATGGTGGTCCTTCTACTAGTTTACAAAAGGATGTTGCTGGACTTGGAGATCCAACATTTTATGCCTTTATAACCAGTCAATCTAGTGGTTCTCCTCTAAATCATGAAGACCTTGAGCAGGTAGATGGTGATGATTTAGAAGAGATGGATATTAAGTGGCAAGTTGCTTTACTTTGCATGAGGGCTAAGAAGTTTTGGCAAAAAACTGGTAAGCAAATTACCATAAATGGTAATGATACTGCTGGGTTTGATAAGAAGAAAGTGGAATGTTTTAACTGTCATAGGTTGGGACACTTTGCTAAAGAATGTAGAAGCCCAAGGAAGCAGGATAATAGGAACATATGGTATAAGCAAGAGAGGAAGAAGGAAGTACTAGTGGAAGAGCCAAAGGCTATGCTGGCTATTGATGGTATTGGATATGATTGGAGCTCTATGGCTGTTGAAGAGGAAGCACCACCAAATACTGCTCTTATGGCCAATGAATTTGCTCTAATGGCCTTTTCTGATTCAGAGGTAGATACCATTCCTACTTGTACTAATTCATGTCCTAATCTTAAAAATTATGAAGACATTAAAAAGAGATTTGGTGCTTTTAGAGAAGAGTTAATTGATGCCCTTCATAATTTAGCTAATCATAAGAGATGTGTAGGAGTTTTAGAAAAACAAATCCAACATTTTCAAAAGAATGAATCTACGTTTACTGATGACTTAAATGCTTTAAAAAGAGGAATAGCATTTAGAGATGAATTACTTAATGATCAAAGTAAACAGTTATCTGAAGCCAATAATAAAACTGAAAATGTTAAGATATCTATAGATGCTTTAGCTCATGCCTCAGAAGGAATGAATAAGATTTGGGAAGCTCAGGTAATTGATAAAGCTAATTCAGGTTTAGGTTACAAAACTGTCCATCCACCATACAGAGGTGTTCATTCACCTCCAGGTGTTGACCTAGCACACACAGGTTTAGCTGAGTTTCAAGAACCAATCATGGAATATGGTTCTAAGGCTAGTAAGAGTCTTAAGGTAGAAAAGATAAGTAAAAGTTTAGATAAAACTTTACTTTATCAGGACAAGGTGTCCTTTGTTAAGAAAGGAGATGCTATAGTTGTTGAAGATTGTAAAACTGATAGTGATGATGAAGAAGAACAGGTTATGTCTAAACCTGAAGTGGTTAAGAAAGTAGGAACAAGTGTTCCTAAGATAGTCAAACACAATACTGATAGGCCTAAATCAAACATTAAGCATGTTAGGCAACCAGTTAGATATTGTGAGCAATATAGAACCACCAACAAGCCTAGAGGTAACCAAAGGAATTGGAACAACCTCAAGTCTAACCAATTAGGTGATGACTTTGCTTTTTATAACAAAGCTTGTTACACATGTGGTAGTTTTGACCATCTTGCAGCTTTCTGCAACTAATGGGTATCTGGGTATGAAAACCATAGAGTTAACCACAAAAGGCAAACACCTAAAACTCACTTTCACTCTAGTTCTAGTTCTAAGAGAACAAACCCCAGAGTAGTCAAAAAGAAGTCTGGCTCAAACTCATATCCTGCTGCTAGACCAAATGATCCTACTGCTAAACAAATTGTTCCTGCTGCTCGACCATTTATGACTATTAACCCAAAATCAACAGCTAAGGGTGCAAAAACAACTTTCAAACATGCACCAACAACTGTTCTAAGGCCCATTCAAACAAAAGCAGTGGTCCAAAAACAAGTTTGGAAACCAAAGGGTAGAACTACAAAGTTAGCAGATTCTGCTGCTAAGCATGTGGTTCATTCTGCTGCTAAGGGAAACATGGCAAATGTTGTTAAGGCCTTAGCATGTTGGGTCCTTAAATCCAATGTTGCATCAACTGTTCTCAAAAGATTACATTATATTGATGCAAGAGGCAGATCCAAGTCAGTAATGGCTTGGATCCCCAAAAGAAACTAACACTCTTATTTGTGTGCAGGAACATTCAAATGATCAGGAAGAGGATCAAGGATACTCAGATAGTGGATGTTCAAGGCACATGACAGGAAACAAGTCTTATCTCTCAGATTTCCAATCAATAGATGGAGGCTATGTTACCTTTGGAGGAGGTGTTGGTGGCAAAATTTCTGGTAAAGGTACAATCAAAACCGGAAATTTAGATTTTGAAGATGTGTTCTATGTAAAAGAGCTAAATTATAATCTTTTTAGTGTTTCACAAATGTGTGACAAAAAGAACAATGTTCTTTTCTGTGAGACTGAATGTCTTGTACTTTCTCCTGATTTTAAGATGCCTGATGAAAGTCAAGTACTTCTTAGAATTCCTAGAAAGGGCAATATGTACAGTATAGACATGAAGAACATTGTTCCTAAAAAGAATTTAACTTGTCTTGTTGCAAAGGCCACATTGGATGAATCAATGAAATGGCATAGAAGGCTTGGTCATATTAATTTCAAAACCATAAATAAAATTGTTAAGAATGGTTTGGTAAGAGGTTTACCTCACAAAAGATTTGAAAATGATCAAACATGCATTGCTTGTCTAAAAGGCAAACAACACAAAGCCACTTGTAAGCCCAAGATTTTTAACTTTATCAATCAATCTTTGTTTATGCTGCATATGGACTTATTTGGATCTGTTTCAGTAATGAGCATTATGCATAAGAGATATTGTCTAGTTATTACTGATGACTATAGTAGATTTACATGGGTTTTCTTTTTAGCCACTAAGGATGAGACATCAAGCATCCTTAAGGACTTCATTACATAGATAGAAAACCAAGTAGACAAGAAAGTGAAGGTCATTAGATGTGATAATGGGACAGAGTTTAAGAATAGAGTTATGGATGACTTCTGCAAAGAAAAAGGTATTAAGAGAGAATTTAGTGTTGCTAGAACACCACAACAGAATGGTGTTGTTGAGAGAAAGAATAGAACACTAATTGAAGCTGCTAGAACAATGTTAGCTGATTCTAAGCTACCAATAACCTTTTGGGCTGAAGCAGTCAATACTGCTTGCTATGTTCAAAATAGAGTTTTAGTTGTGCAGCCTCACAATAAGACATCATATGAACTTTTTAGAGGTAGAACTCCTGCAATAGGATTTCTTAGACCTTTTGGATGTCATGTGACCATTCTCAATACCTTAGACCATTTAGGAAAATTCGATGGTAAAGCAGATGAAGGATTCTTTGTTGGATATTCTCTTAATAGCAAAGCTTTTAGAGTTTACAACACAAGAACAGAAATTGTAGAGGAAAATCTACATGTGGAGTTTTTAGAAAACAAATCCAATGTAGAAGGTCAAGGACCAAAATGGCTATTTGATCTAGAGTATCTAAAAAATTCAATGAATTATGTGCCTTTTGTTGTAGAGACTAATGATTTTGCAGGTTCTAATACAACAAATGAGGCAGAGTTAGAGAAAGATCAAAATGATGTGATAATGCCAATACGGTCAAGTACAATTGTGGAATCAACTTCAACAATTGATGAATCTTCTTCTGGCAAAGCTAAAGAAGGTGTTGAAGATGAAAGAATAGAAGATGAAACTCAGGAACAACACAATGTTTCTGCTGGTAGTATTTCTGTTGCTGCTGGCAGTGTATCTGTTTCTGCTGGTGATTCTGCTGCTAAGCTTACTGATTCTGCTGTTCGGCTAAATGACTCTGCTGCTGGCCCTTCAGAAACAAAAGAAGCAGAATTCTCAGATAATGAGGTGGATTTCAACAATCTTCCATCAAATTATCAAGTTCCTTCTACACCACAAACAAGAATTCACAAAGTTCACTCCCTGGAACATGTGATTGGAGATGTACAGTCAGGTGTGAAGACAAGGCAACAATTGATGTCTTCAGACCAACAAGGGCTTCTTGATGCCCTTTATGCTTCAAAACAGCATGAGCTTTCAAACTCTTGCTTATTTGTATGTTTTCTCTCACAAGCTGAACCAAAGACCATTCTGAAAGCCCTAGATGATTCAAGCTGGTTAGAGGCTATGCAAGAAGAGCTTCTTCAGTTCCAGATTCAAAAGGTTTGGATGCTAGTTGATTTACCTACAGGTGTGAAGGTAATTGGCACTAGATGGGTTTTTAAGAACAAAAGGGATGAAAGAGGAATAGTGATTAAGAATAAAGCTAGATTAGTAGCTCAAGGGTACACACAAGAAGAAGGAATAGACTATGATGAGGTTTATGCTCCTGTAGCAAGAATTGAGGCAATTAGGCTTTTCTTAGCTTATGCTTCATTTTTAGGCTTCACAGTCTACCAAATGGATGTCAAGAGTGCATTTTTATATGGAAAAATTGAAGAAGAGGTGTATGTTTCACAACCTCCAGGCTTCATTGACCCATTACATCCAGACAAAGTGTACAGAGTAGTGAAAGCTCTATATGGCCTTCATCAGGCACCAAGAGCTTGGTATTCAACACTAGCTTCCTACTTATTAGAAAATGGATTTCAAAGAGGAAAGATTGATCAGACACTTTTCATCAAACAGCACAAGAAGGATCTTCTGTTAGTGCAGGTGTATGTGGATGACATTATCTTTGGATCTACTAGGAAAGAGATGTGTTTAGAATTTGAGAAGCTTATGAAAGATAAGTTTCAGATGAGTTCTATGGGAGAACTTACATTCTTTTTGGGTTTGCAAGTTAAGCAATCATCTGAAGGCATATTTATTAGTCAAGACAAATATGTTGCAGAGATACTTAGAAAATTTCAATTTGCTGATTCAAAAATGGCAATCACACCAATGGACTCTGAGAAGCACCTTCTGAAAGATGAAGATGGAGAGAGTGTAGATGTACACACTTACAGATCTATGATAGGATCTTTGATGTACCTTACATCATCTAGACCTGATATCATGTTCCCTGTTTGTGTTTGTGCAAGATTTCAAGTTACTCCAAAGGTTTCTCATTTAACTGCAGTCAAGAGAATTTTTAGATATCTTAAAGGTCAACCAAGGTTGGGTATATGGTATTCTAGGGAATCTCTCTTTGACTTGGTAGCATACTTGGATAGTGATTATGCTGGTGCTAGCTTGGATAGAAAGTCAACAACTGGAGGATGTCAATTCCTTGGGTGTAGACTTGTCTCATGGCAGTGTAAGAAGCAGACAAGTGTGGCAAATTCAACAACTCAAGCTGAATATATAGCTGCTGCAAGTTGCTCTAGTCAAGTTCTATGGCTTCAAAACCAACTTCTTGATTATGGGTACAATTTCTTAAACACTGTTATTCATATTGATAATAGTAGTACAATTTGTATTATTAAAAATCCAGTGCAACATTCTAAAACAAAACACATTGAAATTAGACATCACTTTATAAGAGACTGCAATGAGAAAAGGTTAATTCAAGTTCTTAAAATTGCTTCAGAACATAATTTTATAGATCTGCTAACAAAAGCTTTTGATGTTTCAAGATTTCAGTACTTGGTAGCAAGTATTGGAATGCTTAATCTTTGAATTTTCAACATGATGTGTTTTTGTAAATAAATTTTTGTTACTGCTGCTGGATTTATCTAATACTGCTGTTATTACAAAAGTTTGTGCTGCTAGTACAAATTTAAAATGTGTTATTCATACAGTTGGTCTTATGATTATTCTAATGCAAGACAAGTACTTTGTACATTGTTCTTTTGGTTTTAGACTAACAATTTCAGGTATGAATATGTGAACACAAAGGAAATTTCAAGTGAAATGGAAGCAACACAATGCTGATATTGGCTGCTGCCATAATAGGTTTATGATGGACTAAGTTTGGGAATTTAAAACTCCTTAAAACTACTTTCTTGAAATCTAGTTATGATATTTCACATTGAATTGATGACTTAGTTGATCAGATAGTAACTGATGCAACTCACTTTCTATCATTTTATACTTTCAAGTATAATGTGCAAGTCTAAGGACATCTGATAGAAAGAACAGCTAGTAAAAGTGAATCTAACACTTGTGTTAGAGGTAACAATTACTATGAGCTGGAAACCCTGTCAAGAAAGCCTTTTGAATAGGTTTATCTTTACACAGGCAGTTATTTATAACTGAAAAACATTGGTTCTTACACAACCAGAGGTTGCTTTAAACCGAAATTTTGATTAAGTATCTGTTATACACTTGATCCCTTCAAAATGGTTCAAAGCAGTATGATTTTTCAATTCTAAAATCATGAACATACTGCTAAGTCAAATAATTTCTTAAAAAAGGATTTTTCAAGAGATTCACAAAAACCATCCATTGATGGACCATGAATCAAATGTCCACTGATTCACCTCTCATAGGAGTTAACACACCTAGAAGTGATAAGGGCAGCAACTTAAACTCTTAAGGAATTGATGGCTTCATGTACAACATTGTCTGACAACAAGTTCTAAATGCTGGATCAGATGATAAAAGAAGATATATTTTGGTACATAGTGAGATCTTCCAAACAAGGGGAGGTAACAAAAGTTATTTGTATCTCAGGGGAGGTAACAATCTCAGGGGAGGAAATAATGGCCCAGAAAAGGAAGATAATCCAATAAATGGAAGGAGAAGACAAGAGCATACAAGATAAGGAGGTTGAAAATGACAAGAACATTCCAAAGGAGAAAGTTCTATCTAGGTCAAATGAAGAAAAGTTTCAATTTCACTTACAAAGGCATGCTGATAGATGATTTCACTTGTTGAAACCAGCATCCAAGATACACAGCATCATTGCCTCTTATAATTCCTCCATCCAAGGAAATTGCACCATCTTTTAGTCCAAGATTGGAGCAATGTGTTGATATTGTTAAAGTCAAAGAGCAAAGCAGATGAATTACTGAGAAGATATTCAATCTTGAAGAACATAAGTGTTTAAAAGATCTTCACAATCCATGATTTAATTCAGAAACATGTTGAAATGGATTCACATGTTTAGGGGAGGATTGTTGGGAATTAAATATTCAAGTAGTTAAATATCGGGTTCTATTCTAAGAAATACTCCAAGTGTAATTCTGCTGCTAGTGCATTTGGTTCCTGCTGTTAATGTTGTTCCTGCTGTTAATGTTATTCCTGCTGCTAGAACATTTGATCCTGCTGCTAGTGATAAATGATTCTGCTGCTAGGCTTAGCATTCTGCTGCTGTTGATCCTGCTGCTAATGATACTTGTTCCTGCTGCTAGCGATAACTCATTGCTACTGCTAATGAGCATTCTGCTGCTAAGTGGATAAGATTGAAAAGATATTTATTGTATTTTGGTCAACAATATACGGAAGATAATATCTTATCCCATGTGCTTAGTTAACAAGTTGTGTACACAGATACATGTTGTATCTTATGTACTGACACACTCAAGAGATAAGTTAACAAAGTAAGTCGGCTAGACTTTAAGCAATATGTAAAGATCTTCTTGGACTATAAAAGAAGATCTTAGTCAAGTGATATAAGTGTCCATGCATATGCTATTACTTTAAGAACTCATAACTGTTAGATAAGAACAAACACAAATATATCACAAGTTAAAAAAACTTAAGATTCAAGGTCACTTGTATTATTATCATTAATAATATTGAATCATTTGGTGATAATCTTTATGTGTTCATTGCTAACTAACAAACATAACAATTCCATTTCATTAACATACACAACCTTCTAAGTGTGATTGAGTGAATTCCGCGCACTTAATCATATTAACACAACATATCATTACACACAAAGAACAAAAGGTTTAACCACCTTAACCGTGTGTCCAGTCCTAACTCATATGAAGTTTGAAAATCTGGTGGAATTGGTGATGTCAAATGGTGGCATGTCATCTACGTTGATACTAGCTAGCAAAGCATCAAGGTCATCATCATCGGAGTCAAGAATAATAGTTTCGGGCCATACGGTAAGAACACAATTTCCAAAGGAAACAATACCGTTAGGAAGCCTAAGGAATGGCCTACCAAGAATGACATAAGGCTCAACATCATCCTCTTTTGGGTTAACAATAAAGTCTAAGAAAAAGATTTCGCCTTTAAGCAAAACAAGTAATTTTCAGTCAGTAACTTTATCACTGTTGATCCCACTTGTTGAGTCCTGGTTGAACTTAGATCGAATTCCTTAAGCTTGTTTAAGATTTAATTATATTAGATAAATCTAACACAACTATGGTAGAAACTGTGTTTGAGTGTATTAAAGATTATGCGGAATTTAACCTTTAATATTAAGAAGAATTGCTTTAATGAAACAGTAACACAATGAATAAACAAACAACCAAGCTCCAATATTATTAATGAATAATACGAATACTCTAACAGTATTAGGGTTACAAAACCTTGAAGCTATAAGAATTATAAGACTGTGTATTCTATGTAATTTGTGTGTTGTGTTGTTTCGTGTGTATAACTCTATGCCCTAGGACCTCCTTTTGTACACCAAGGAGTCCTATACGGCTTACAATACTTTCCTAAGTATATCAAATCTTCTATAAAGTTACGAATATATCAAATCTTATCTATACATATCAAATACATATCCTATAAGCAACAGTAACCTTGAGAAGCACTAAAGTTACACTAGCAGTCTTAACTTTTGCACCAACAGTTGTAACTTTGCACCAATTTTAACTTTTGTACAAGCAGTAGTGACTTTGTACTAGCAGTTGTAAACACTTAGCTCATTTTCTTTGAAGTTCATGAGTAGTTGTAACTTTGTAAGAGCAGCAGTAATACCAACATGAGCAGTAGTTACAAGAATCCCAACAATCCCAACAAGAAGGCTTTTAATCCCAACAATCCTCCCCTAAACTTGATATTCTTCTCCGAAATCATCAAGTTTCTTCATTCAAAGCTCAATAAACACCAGGAGGATGCTTCCAAACACTTGACTTCTTGTTAAGTAGTTTCTCCATTTTCTTAAGATGCTGATATTCCATTTCAGTAAAATAATCAACTTGAAGCTTCTTCTTCAGCATCATACCAATTGTAGACAATGTGAGGGGATATGTCTTTTCTACCAACATGTAGACCACCATAGACTGCATCATCAAGGATTGAACTCCACATGAGTCATATAGTTTCCATTCCAAAACTTTGTAACTATGTTGTCTTCTCGATATGTCATCTTCTACATGTGGTTCAAACATAGTTTTCAGATTACCCCATAGTACATAGTCATGCTCATTTGTTGGCCTTGTTGACTCATACTTAGCTTTAACCAATTTCTAGAGATCTTCCAAATCTTCCATATCAAAACTTTTAAGCATGTGACCAAAGATAGTATACAGTTGTGAATTTCCATAAGCTCTCGTGATTTTCAAGTAGATTTTCTTATTTTATGTATATATCTTCCAGTCCACAATATTTGGAGACTTAGAAGCTAAAGGAATAGCATTAATTGTTGGTTCTTCATCATCAGGAATAATTACCATCAGCTGTTTAAGCTCTGCTATTTCTTTATCATCTTTTACTTTTTGCTTCTTTTGGACCTCTTGCTCTAGCTCAGTCCCTGCTCTCTTTTCTTTTTCTTTCACTAACTTTGTGTCTTGATCAATGAACGTGTTTACCATTTTGAATGCTCTGTCAAACAGCACTTGAATGGATTCAAAACTCTTGTTTTTCAAAAGCATTGAGCTTGTACCCTTCCATGTTCTTGAGGTAAGTACACATGATCTTTCTTTGTTGAGCTTGTGTTTGTGGTTTGTTTCTCTTTTCCTCTACTCTCTTTGCTGCGAAGTATTTTTTCCTTTTCTCCAAGAATTCTACAAATAACTTGGCCTTTTCACCCTCAGACAACTCTTTCCTTTCTTCTTCTTGCAGTCTTTGAACCAATTCATAGTCAGCATCAATCTTTGCCTGTACATCATCGCATGTGTTCATCAAAGCAATGTTGGCTTGATATTCTTTTTTAGCTTTTTCTCTTGCAAGTCTTTCCTCCTCATCAAACTCAGCATGTAGTCTTTTGGCTTCTTCATCAAGCTTGAGTTGATCTTTCTTTGTCACATGTTTTATTAATATGCCTTTTCCTTTCCTCTGTGGTGAAGTTATTGTTTTTGTTATTGTAGTTTCATTCAGCACTTTGATAACAACCCCTTTCTCCTTGGGTTTTGTGCTTTTCAGATTAGCAAGAGCTTGAGCCAAAGTAATTTCGTTAGCAGTTATTGTTGTAGTTGTAGCAGCACTAACAGTTTCACTAGCAGTACTAACTTGAGCAGCATTAACTTGATCACCAATATTAACTTTCTCTCCAGCAGTATTAATAACCTCAACAACTTCATCAACAACATTTTCTTCATCATTAACTCCATCAACAGTATTTTCCTCATCATTAACCTCATCAACAACATTTGTTCCCACATCTATTATCTCCTCATCCACATTCCTCCACTGTTTGGATGCATCCTCACCTAAACTTTCTTCTTCACTAGAGGAGTCAACCCTGCTTGTAGCCCCAACCTTGTATAATCTTTTAAGCCCATGAGGTCTTGATCTCTTTTTCTCAATCTTCTTAACCCTCTTCCTTAACCTTGTGATTTCAGTTTGTTGAGAGGAAGTGGTCTTCTTCAAATCAAGAACCTCTTTTTGTAAAGTGCTACATAATTCCATTAATTCATTTAGTTTCATTCTATCCTCATCACTTCGAAGTGTGTTACCTCTTCCGAGTGGTGAATCGTTGGATAGTTTAGATACATTCTCAAACCTAGTTTGAGCAATATTATCCACCATGGTTTCTTGGCACCTGGGACCATCACATGAATTAGTTCCTTGGGAACTAGATTCATTAGATGTTGCCATGGATTTCGTCTTACTTATGTTACCACTGACCTGCTCTGCTTCTAAGCTAGAAGCAGTAGTGTAAGCCCTCACTAGTCTGTCACCCCTCTACTTATGGACAACCTCATTTGCAACAGCATTAGTAGGAGTACTAGACTGAGGTATCTCAGTGCCCTTTCTCTTAGGCTTCCTAGGTTTTTGTGTCTTTTGTGGTTGAGATGTTGGTGGTTGCAAAATGGTGGGTGTGTGTTGGGAATCAGTAGGAATGACTGAACCTTCACCCATTTGTGGTAGCTTGGTACCACCATTATTGGAAACAAAGTGTTACATTAACAGAAAAACCTTTTCCTACCCTTCAGTAGTCTTAGGACTTAAACACTGCAAGATAATATGAATTAGGAATTTCCATTGAAGGGAGAAGAATGCTTTATAAAATGTTAGTTTATCAGAAGGTTTCTCATACCCCATCAATGCATGATTTTCAAAAATGTTAGATTGGAAACAATCAATATGATGCGTGGGTTTTGTAACCTTACAACAGGTTTTACCTCTCGAGGGATCTCAAGAGGCTTACAACCCCACCAGGCAGTGTACCTGACCGATGTAGTATAGTGTAGTGGTAAGTACGGGGGATTGATCGTTCTCCACAGGGAATAGTGTTCGTTAGGTGTGAAAGACTACTCTAATTAGGTCTAAGGGTTGAGGAAGATTCTTTTTATGTTTTTATATTTTTATGAAAGCAAGTAAAATCTCGTTTTTGAAAGAGTGGGCGGAATTAGTTGCTAGTCAACTAACCCAAAATTACTACGGATGCAAATAAAATAAAATAACAAAAATGAAAATGTGGTGAGAAACTTATGTGTAGAGAAATGTGTTTACTTAGATTTCCTTACTCCCTAACTATCTTTTACCGGTTAATTAGTGTGTATTAGTCGCGTGGATGACGGGTGTATTCCTTAATACCATTCGTGGGGTGGCGTACTTACTTCCCCAACTCTACAAGCTCCTACTTCACTCCTATGTCGAGCCGGCTAGGAAGCTCCTAACATGGGATCACTAGAATTCGCTTGTGCATTAAATACAACCATAAAAACCTTTAGTACGCATTTGGTTCATGTTTCTTAAGACGTTCAAGCAAGTTACCGAATAGGAAGTTAGCCAGTTTTCTTAAGCCTAACATAGATAAACAATCATCCAATACAACTAATAACACACTAATAACCAATAATCAATAGCTAGGTTTCATTAGATCTAAGCAAACACAAGATAAATTTAGCCTAACATGTTAATCAAAAGACAAGAATAAGATAAAATCAAACAACACATAGACATATTGAATGATTAATTGATAACTTATCTTCAATGTAACATGGAAGATCTCAAGGCAAAAAGCCTTGAAAAAGAAGCTAAAATCGTCTTAGGGTTTTCTCCAAAATTCCACACTAAGCTCTCTGTTAATGACAAAAAATTAGAAAACTATATATAGACTTTTGCATCTGACGGCGTCACCTTATGGATTGTGACGCCGTCACCTCGCCGCATCTAGGGTTCCCGGATGACCTTCTTGACGCCGTCCCTCTTTAGCTCTTCAAAAATCCATTCTGGCTTATCAAGGCTTGACGCCGTCGAACCTTGAACGTGACGCCGTCCCCTTTTGATTTAAGCCGTGACGCCCTTGATCAAGTTAAAGCATGACGCCGTCAGAATTCACATGGTATTTTCACTGGCTTATCATGAGTAAATTTCACGTCCACCTTTTCTTGCCAAGGCATGACGCCGTCTGGGGTTAAATGTGACGCCGTTAAAGGTAACTTTCAGCCGATTTTTGAGACTTTTTCGTTTTCTTCACTTTTATGCTCCAAAAACGTCCAAAATGCCTCCTTTTCCAGATTTCTCCTCAAAAGTACCTAAAATGACAAAAGGAACGATTTAGGGCAATATTTGATCAAATAAATACGATTTAGGGCTTAAATGACCCCTTAAAAGCGGTACACTTTTCGCTTCATCAAATACCCTTACACTTGAGATTTGCTTGTCCTCAAGCAAATGCGCTTTTATTCCAATCAAAATACAAGTTAGGGGTCATTTAATGCAAACATAAAAGTAATTACAACAAATAATCGTTCCACTTCAATCATAATAAGCACGGAGATTACAAACTAGCACCTCACAAGTAGTGTTTAGATATTCACATCTCTCAAGTGTCATCAAAATAAATCTCATAAATGAAAACGGATAATATCTCTCACTACCTGTCATAGCAAATAGATTACCATAGGCTTGGGAAAGGATCGAAAACCTCCTCCACTAGGCGTAAGCACCAAAGATAAACTATCAAAGAGGGCTTTTACATGGGTTATAACGTTAGGTGTAGGGAAAAGGAAAACACGGTTTTGTTGGATAAGGGATATTTTACTGGTGGCTAGTTAAAGATCTTGATCAATTACATGTACTATACAATGTTGCTAAGCCAAGGCTAGACTCGATCTTAAGCTAGAAACGAAATAACAAAAACAAAAACAAACATAAAACAAACGTAAAATGAAACGGGATGGTAGTCCGTATGTTTTTTTCTATTTTTTTTCATTTTCTCATTTTTTTGTATTTTTCTTGATTTTTTTTTTTTTTTTTTTTTTTTTTTTTTTTTTTTTTTTTTTTTGCATACACTCTTGCCCTACCATCCAAAATAATACATCATAGGGGCATTGCATTCCCCTTACACTTGAACTTTTACATAACTTTACAAATACTAATCTAACGACTCGAATTAAGATAATTGAAAAACTTGGAGTACTTTTAAAACATTTAGCACATATGGGGGTAATAAATGATGCTCTTCCCCATTACTCCATTATACTAGTACTTTACCCATGAGTACCAATCGTCCCAAAACAATATGTACAAGGATATGACTCGACTTAGCAACCATGTAATCAACTAGATAATTAACTTGGGTTTAAACAAATGTTGTAACAATAATGCACTAAAAATGAGTGCATACAAGGTAGGCTAAGGCGATTTGGGTGTACATTTAAGTGGGGTGTAACAAATTCTTCCTTTAAGTAAAATGCTTAAAGGTCGAAATGAAAAGATAGGCTCTGAGGGGTGTACTAGGGGTATCGTGTACTAAAAATGAGTACAACGCAAAGGGTGTGGGAGAATTACTTGACCAATGTAGCCAATGTAATTATAACAAAAACACAGGTGTAAAACAATGGGTTAATCCTAATGCCTCTTATCATGTAGTAAATCTAACTACACGAATGTAGTCTCACTTGTGGCCTTGGAATGGTCCTAACGCAAGTTCTAGAATCTAAGTGCTACCGGTACACACATCATAGCATAAATGCTTTTCCTACCAATTCTAGGGGCGAACCTCACATATTTGGGGTGGAAAATTTTTTAGTGGTATGGTTTTTTGTGCTAGTCATATAACTCCTATCCGTGAGACGCTCATTAAGATCAAAGTTTCACTCCTAAGTGTTGTAAAAAATTTTAAATTTTGCACTAAAATTACCCTAACAGGTATTTATCTCAGTTTTATTACACATCTATTATTAAACAAACAAAAATCAAGCGTAATAGCATTCTCTAATCGTACTTTTACCCCCCCCCCTTACACTTAAGATGAACATTGTCCCCAATGTTCAAATAACAAGATGTAAAAGCATAAAGTAAAAGAATGAAATCAAATACTCCCCTGATTCGCTCGGTGGATAATGAAATTACACGGTTAGATCTTCCTCCAAAGTAATGTAGAAGCTCCATGACTAATGCATCGCCACAAGCTTGATTCAAAACATTTCCTTGTCCAAAATAACCTGTTAAACCTGAGAAAACAAACACGAAAACCTGCATAACATCGGCGGGATAAAATCTATATATAAGGATATAATGCTTGTGGAATGATAACTTTGCAGATTCCTGGAGATTATAAGTTGGAGATTTTAATAAAAACTTTTTATGAAAACAAAACTTTCAAAAATTTCTGAAAATTAAATCTGACGCCGTCAGGTTATAAAACCTGACGCCGTCAGAAATGACCTGACAAAAATTTTCATTTTAAGTTTCCGGAAAATTTCTGAAAAAACCTTTACCTTACTTCCTGGAAATCCTGCAAAACATCATTATGACTCGATACAAGCATTTGACTCAAACAAATACGAATATGTATGCTATTTTATTATTATTACGATTCATGTTCATTTGTGTTCTAATAAACCGATTTAGATTTCCCTTACACTTAACTTTTGCAAAATACCTTTATATGTAGTTAAGACGAAGTTAAAAACAAAATAAAGCATTTTCACAATTTAATTTGAAACATGAACCAATAACAATAAAAATAAAACACACATCCGGAAATAAAAACAAATAAACAAACAAACAAGACAAATAAAGCAAATAAAGCTTGGGTTGCCTCCCAATAAGCGCTTGTTTTTGTTCGAGTCACGAGCCTGAATCTACCCTTATTTAACGGAAATAGGGGAGGTTTTCCCTACACTTAGGATTAAGTGTGGGTGAAAGTAGCGATACACACCCTTAGGGTGGAAATATGCCACGTGAGGAAAGAGTGACGGGTGAATTATATGCTCAAAGGTGCGGGATCCTATCATCATAACCTTACCTAATTCAATTGGGTTAGTGGGCGGATTAAGATTTTCTCCTAGAAAGGGATCATCTTCTATCAACTTCGAGAGACTCCAAGTTAAGAATCCACTTTGACCTAATAAACCCGGTTTAAACCCATAATGTTTCTTGTGATCAATCATAAATGGGTGATGTAAGTATGTAAGGTCATGGTTCACTCCTATGTTAGCTTCCTCTCTACAAGGCCTAGAGTCTACTACCTTAATCTTAACATTACCCGGACTACATGGTTTGATGGGTGGATCGGGACCTAATTCAATTCCTAAGTTCACATCTAAGGATGGAAGATTAGGTAACGGTTTTGGTTTAGGCTCCGGTTCATCAAAACTAGGAACTTCCATAGAACTAAAAGAAAGGTTATGACTACAAGTATTCAAACCTATTTCTTCTAGTTTTGTTTCTTCCAAAGGTTCTACTTCAATTGGGGTTCCTATAGTCCCTTCTACTTCTTCCGGGTAAGTCACGGGCGGTGTATATGCCTCGAATGATGGTAGGACTTGTGGGGTACTTTGTAGGTTTGTGTTATTTACCTCATCCTTCCTTGTCTCTATATCAATTATATCCAAATTATGTGTATTAGTAGAATCTAACCCAAACATGTTCCTAAGTATCTCAAATCCTTCTCTAGCCATTTCAAGTTCTAAGTCCGATTCATAAGATTCTTCCCCGATAACATGATTACTATGTTCAATTTGCCTAAAGGATTCATCATGTGTTCCTTGAGATTGAAAGTCATTGATCATAAAACCTAGGTCTTTTTGCTCAATATGCTCATGTTCGGCTAAATCCTCCTCAATTGTTTCCTCAAGTTGTGATGTATACGAACCCATTAATTCATTAAACTTATGGTTCACGGTTAGGAGGCTTTCCTCAAAATTTTTCCAAAGGGTCTTATTAAAAGGAGTTGATCCTAACAATGATTGTTTAATAGAAGCCACACATGCACATAATTCATCAAACCTATCAAACTTTATACCCATCTCCTCTTGTATATATCTAAGATCACTTAAAAATTCATTGGAACAACAGGAAGCAAATCTATCCGTGTAAAGTAATTGTTCCTCTATTGTTAATGATCTAAATGGAATTTCATCCGCCATGGTGGCAAATGAAAATGGTTTTACAAACAAAGGGCACAAAGAAAAAGATAGACTACAAGAAAGCTAATAAAAAGAAAATAAAAATCTCACTAGATAGGAATCTAATGAGTAGACCTAATAAAAATAAATTTCAACCTAAGCAATAACTACTCCCCGGCAACGGCGCCAAAAACTTGATGCGTGGGTTTTGTAACCTTACAACAGGTTTTACCTCTCGAGGGATCTCAAGAGGCTTACAACCCCACCAGGCAGTGTACCTGACCGATGTAGTATAGTGTAGTGGTAAGTACGGGGGATTGATCGTTCTCCACAGGGAATAGTGTTCGTTAGGTGTGAAAGACTACTCTAATTAGGTCTAAGGGTTGAGGAAGATTCTTTTTATGTTTTTATATTTTTATGAAAGCAAGTAAAATCTCGGTTTTGAAAGAGTGGGCGGAATTAGTTGCTAGTCAACTAACCCAAAATTACTACGGATGCAAATAAAATAAAATAACAAAAATGAAAATGTGGTGAGAAACTTATGTGTAGAGAAATGTGTTTACTTAGATTTCCTTACTCCCTAACTATCTTTTACCGGTTAATTAGTGTGTATTAGTCGCGTGGATGACGGGTGTATTCCTTAATACCATTCGTGGGGTGGCGTACTTACTTCCCCAACTCTACAAGCTCCTACTTCACTCCTATGTCGAGCCGGCTAGGAAGCTCCTAACATGGGATCACTAGAATTCGCTTGTGCATTAAATACAACCATAAAAACCTTTAGTACGCATTTGGTTCATGTTTCTTAAGACGTTCAAGCAAGTTACCGAATAGGAAGTTAGCCAGTTTTCTTAAGCCTAACATAGATAAACAATCATCCAATACAACTAATAACACACTAATAATCAATAATCAATAGCTAGGTTTCATTAGATCTAAGCAAACACAAGATAAATTTAGCCTAACATGTTAATCAAAAGACAAGAATAAGATAAAATCAAACAACACATAGACATATTGAATGATTAATTGATAACTTATCTTCAATGTAACATGGAAGATCTCAAGGCAAAAAGCCTTGAAAAAGAAGCTAAAATCGTCTTAGGGTTTTCTCCCAAAATTCCACACACTAAGCTCTCTCTTAATGACAAAAAATTAGAAAACTATATATAGACTTTTGCATCTGACGGCGTCACCTTATGGATTGTGATGCCGTCACCTCGCCGCATCTAGGGTTCCCGGATGACCTTCTTGACGCCGTCCCTCTTTAGCTCTTCAAAAATCCATTCTGGCTTATCAAGGCTTGACGCCGTCGAACCTTGAACGTGACGCCGTCCCCTTTTGATTTAAGCCGTGACGCCCTTGATCAAGTTAAAGCATGACGCCGTCAGAATTCACATGGTATTTTCACTGGCTTATCATGAGTAAATTTCACGTCCACCTTTTCTTGCCAAGGCATGACGCCGTCTGGGGTTAAATGTGACGCCGTCAAAGGTAACTTTCAGCCGATTTTTGAGACTTTGTCGTTTTCTTCACTTTTATGCTCCAAAAACGTCCAAAATGCCTCCTTTTCCAGATTTCTCCTCAAAAGTACCTAAAATGACAAAAGGAACGATTTAGGGCAATATTTGATCAAATAAATACGATTTAGGGCTTAAATGACCCCTTAAAAGCGGTACACTTTTCGCTTCATCACAATACCATCCTTATCTGCTAGTCGAAGACTTCTTCTAACATACCTTATAGGGTGTGCATTTAGAAAATCCACTATCTCTTCAAACCCTTTGTAGGCTCCTATTCTAATCAACAAACTACACATAAATATGGTGACTTGATGGTGTTCATGGTGGTGGTGATGGATGTGCTGGTGGTGGATGTAGAGAGAGAGAGAGAGAAAGAGAGATGGAGAGAGTCTTTGTATTATCACACACTAGAAACACACATAAGCACACAAACAAGTGAGACTTGTTAGCTTACAAATACTCTCCAACGCCTATGGGCTTGGGTTGGGCTTAGTTCTGTTGGGCTTTGACTATATAACTATTTAGACTAAGCTATTAGCCTATTAGATTACTTCCTATAGCCTGTTACTAGACTCTTACATATTACATATAATCGTTACGCAATTCCTAAATATAGAATGACCATCACTTCTATTACTTTCTACTAAAAGTAATGCTAACAATCTACCCCTAAGGGATGTCATTCTGAAGTCATTCCTTAGTTTTCTTGGATGAGTTGTTGTGAATTGGTCTTCTTTAATCTTGCTCTTTGAACTTTTAACGTTGTGTAAGATTAGTCCTTATTCTTCGTTCTTTTCCATGCTTTATGATCTTGTGATGTAGAGTTGTTGTCTTTTCTTGCCTTGATCGATAATCTTCATATTAGACTTTGACTCTGCTTTTTTAATCATACTCATACGTCTTGTATAGCTTTGATCTTCATCCTTGAGCTTTCATCATTTGCTTGGATATGTTCTTGACTTTGTTTGATTAGATCTTCGACTTTGATGATTCATTGTCTTTATCTTGATTTCTTTGTCTTGAACTTTCCTGATTTCTTGGATATGTTCTTGACTTTGTTTGATTAGATCTTGACTTTGAATAAATGTTGTCTTTATCTTGATGTCTTTGTATTGAACTTTTCTGATTTGAGCTTTTGATGATGATGTTGTTTGTTTCGCATATATAAGTTTATGATGGTGAAAGATGTCGATGTAAGTGGTTGTTCACGTCATGCGATGTCACCTTTTGTACCTGCATACAATGGTTAGTTCATAATCGTGTAACTCCTATTGATTATAGTGAGCTTCTTCTTTAAGAATTCACTTGAATTCTTAACCACTAAGCTTAATTCATGAAGAATTAACGAAGTGACCTGCTGTCAGCGTTGGTTGATGTTGACACTGGCACGGTTTCCATTCGATCATTTTGGATTTACATAAGTAATACCACTCATGAATGTTCTAGCAAGATTACTAAGATCTACGAAGGACTTTAAAGATATACATTTTGCGTTCTCAATATTGAACAACAAATGTAGGTTTTGGGATGTGTCCTAAGAGATTTTATAGATTGAATCTCAATTGGCTCTAGACTCAATTTGTGCATTTTGATTTAGTGAACGGAGGCTGGAGCAGAGTGCCACCTTTTCAATACTAACACATCCTGGTGTGAGAGGTCAATAGATTACGTGTTTATCTGCGTGAGAAATGAAAAAAGTATCTTTTAAGAGAAACTTGAGTGGCCAAGAAGGGTTGTGCATTGCACCACTAGGTCCACGATGTCTTGTCTTCAATATCTTAGTCATCTTTGTGATTATAGATAGATTATGTATTGACCCGGTTTCTGTCCTAAGTTTATGTAAGGGTATTTCTTTTCACCCTTTCATTAACTTTTCTTTTTAATTCTTCAAACCCTTCTTTCCCTTTTTCTCAATTACTCGTTTTTTCTCATACCTAAGGACTTCTACAGTAACTAGTAGATTGTCCCTCGGTAGATCCTTCTGGCTCTGGCTGGATCATGGGATAAAACCTAAACTTAACCTCCTTATATCTTCATAAGCATAAGAGTTGGTTTTGGTTTGTTGAAAGATTCACAGCCATAAATCAATTTGAAAGTCAATCAATGTTTTTATGAAAAAATTGCTTTGATCACACATCAAAAGTTTTCTTTTTGAAGAACTACTCTCCCTACACATGTGCTTTTGAAAGATTTTGTGAAAAAATGCTTCACAATACGCGTAAGGCTCTTGTTACCACTTTATGGTGGTTTGAATAAAAACACCTTTAAATTTGTGAATTATTCAAATAAGACTAGACTTTGCGAGACACGTTTACGTGGACTAGTTAAAGAGATACATCATGAGCTTTTAGGTGATGACTGGCTCTAATAACTAACTTGAAGTTATTACCCGTCACGGTGCAAGTCTATTAGAGATAATCACATTTGAGTCGAGCTAAATGAATTTTTAAGATTCATATCGTATCACAAATTCATAAGATCACTTTTCAATCACGCTTTTCTCTCCCTAAAAATAGCATATCATGATATTTTTTAATATCAACGATGTTTTTGAAAAGCATTTGGAGAGTCGAACGGATTTTTAAGCATGAAAATTTGTTTTAAAAAAAATTTATACTCCATTTTCTTCATAAAAGCATTTTGATATAAAAAACAAAATGATTTTATCGAAAGTTTATCGTTTGAAAGTTTTGAAGAGAGTTATCTTTGTGCACAGTAAGATTTTTGTTTCACACTTAGAGACTAAAAAGTTATTTGTGGTAAACGTTTGTTTTAAGAATAGGTGCTAAAGATAGTATTTTTGTTTTGAAATCTTTTCTTTTGTAAAAGAATGTTTTCAAATAGAAAAGAATTTCTTTTGTTAAAAGCTTGAGTTGTGTACCGATGTATACACAAGTCGTTGGATAAAAACGAGTTTTGGTTATAAATCTTTTTGTTTGTTTATACTTGACCATATTTGAAAAAATATTTTTTCTTGAATTACGAGTTATAAGCTGAAATACTTAGAAATCATTTGAATTTTGAAAAATTTAAAATATTTTGATAATCGAAAAAATTTGAATAAATTTTTTAAAAATCAAGAAAATTTCTCTCCATTTTCTTTTTAGCAAAGAATGTACTAAATGAGTAAAAAATTCGCTGTATTTAAGTACGAGTTACAGTCTGTCATTTAACTGCAATCATTTTCAATTCCTTGTTTTAAAATCTTTTTGGAGGTGATGTACCCGGACTCTTTTTTTAAAGATTTCACGTTCAACTGCGAGTCATACACTGTTATATGTGTATAAGTCATACTGAAAAAAATGATAAAAATAAAATAGAATGAAAGTAAAAAATGAAAGTATTTTTGATTTTTTTTTGAAATTTTGATGTTTCTGTATTTTTGTCGTTTTCTATTGTTTTAGGATTTTTCAAAGTTTTTTACTTTTGTTTTATGTTTTTCATAAGTATTTACAGATAAGCGAAGTCTTTTTGATTTTGAAAATCTTAAAATGATTCGAGAAGACTCTCTAACTTTTCTGGAGTTAGGCTTCCAATTCCAATTCGGTGAACTAAATACTTGAATCTTTCTTTTGGAAGGGCTTTAGTAAATAGATCCGCAAGTTGGTATTTAATCCTCAATAAATATAGTTAAACAGTACCTTGTTCCACATGCTCCTTGATGAAATGGTAACGAACGGCAATGTGTTTTGTACATAATTGTAGTACAGAATTGCATGAGATGGCAATGGTGCTCTTCGAATCACAATACATAGGTATTTTGTTGATGTTAAAGTCATAATCTCTGAGCTGTGTGCGCATCCAAAGTACTTGAGCACAACATGCCAATAGAGATACATACTCAGCTTCTGTAGTAGAAAGTGCGGTATAGTCTTGTTTCTTTGAGGACCAACTTACTAGTTTTTCTCCCTAAAATTGAGCTCCCCTTGACATACTTTTTGCTGTGTCTCTACAACCTGCATGGTCAGCATCTGAAAAGGCCTTGAGATCGAATCCAGATCCTTTCGGATACCAAATACCCATGTCGACGGACATACGAAGGTATCGAAAGATCTTTTTAGCACTTTGATGTGATTCTCTGTAAATTGAGCGAATAAACATACAGCAAAATGAATGTTGGGTCGACTGGTGTTGGGAATACATGTAATTAATCTAAAGTGTCGGTCATTAAATATGTAATTGGTTGCTTAGTTAATTAGGCTTATATGTTTGTAATAGTTCAAGGCTTATGTAGTAAGCCCATGGGCATTGATAAATGTTCTAGAAAGCCTAAGTAGGGAATTGGCCTAATCCACACACTATATATAGACATGTAACCCTCTTAAGAGGGTGTTGGTTCATGTTATTCAAGTTTACTCTTTACTTATCATTCTGACGTTTTCCTCCCAACTCTCTCTCTCTCTCTCTCTCTCTCTCTCCCTCTCTCTCTAACTTTCTCTCACTAGATATACTTGTGTTGACTCATTAAGGTGACCTAACAAGTGTTATCAATCGCCTACTAGTTGCTTGAAGTGTATGTTCTTTTTGGTTACTCGTACCTTATTTCTTATTTTATTCAAAGTCTCGCATTTTTTCTTTTCTTCTTACACTCAAATCTTGAAATTTAGAAAGTTTTAAGGTTGATATAGTGTTTAGAAACTTAGATATTGCATAAAGTCGAGTACTTTGTAGGTTAAATATCGTTTTCTACCAGTTTTTCACGTTCGTACCTTCTTACGAATAACTTCAAATTTTGACTTTAGTGTTAAAGGCCTAAACTTTATTGTTCTTTACGTGTTTTTGAAGAGATTTCACCAAAAGAAACTTGTGGAAATCGTATCTTTTATGCATAAAACGTATTTTGAAAATTTTGGTCATTTTACGCGTAAGTGTTAAAGTTTACGAGTAAGTAGCAAAAACCCTTAGTTTATGCATAACTTTGGTCAAAACCTTTAGTTTACGCATAACCTTAGTCAAAACCCTTACTTTACGCATAAGCTGCAAAGTTTACGCCTAAGTCTCCTGTTTACGGATAAGCGTGAATCTTCAGTTTCGTTAACGAGCAAAGGTTACTCAGTACTTCCCTAGCTTGGATAAGCTTGTGGAATACATCGACTTGTGATATCTTTCAAGCTTGGATAAGTTTGAAAGGTTTATTTGGTTTTTTCTAAGCCTTACGACTAAGGACCAGAAACATACGCATAAGAACCTGATCTTACGAGTAAGGCAAACGTTTACGCGTAAGATCATAGTTTACGCATAAGACCAGAGTTTACGCGTAAGACAGATTTTAAACTAAGGAAATCACATTTCAATTAACAACAAAGATCCATCATCCACACAAGTAATAACACATCAAAAATCATGTCTCATCCACCATACTTCAACTATTTTCATCAACAATAGCAGTATCCTCAACAACGGCTGTATCCTCAACAACAGCAGTATCCTCAACAACAACTACTCATGCAACAACATCAATTCTATCCACAACAACAACAACCAATGCAATCTTTCCCACTTCCTGCAAAACAACCACATTGGTTTGATCAAATTTGTGAGGCCATCAACAGCCAACAATCTAGACATGAAGCTGGATCACTTGAAACACCACCAATGCTCAGTCATAGAAATTATGTTCAATGGGCAAGTCGATTCTTAAGGTTCATAGAACTCAAGAAACCTCATGGAAAATATATGAAAAAGGTTATACTTGAAGGCCCTTTCTAAATACCAACTTTAACGGTTCCAGGAGATGCAACTGCTCTTCCTCCAAGACCTGACACCGTGACCCCTGTTCCTGAGAATCAACTAACAATAGAGCAAATACTTCACCGTGAAGCAGATGAACTTGTAATTTCATATATTCTTCAGGGTATACGTAATCCGATCTTCCGAAGTATTGATGCTTAGAAAACAGCTAAGGATATGTGGGAACATGTTCATCTCTTGATGGAAGGCACTGAACTGAACCAAGAAGACATGGAATCCAAACTTTACTTCGAATATACAATGTTTATGATTGAATCAGGGGAGTCACTTGAATCTTATTACCATCGGTTCACAAATATCATCAATGATCTAGACAGACACAACATTATTTTACCAAGGATTGCAATCAAAACTAAGTTTCTAAGTTTTCTTGGTCCAGATTGGCAAAAATATGTCACGTTTGTTCGCCAACCATAAAACTTCACAATGCATCGTATGGGTTGTTGTATGATTATCTGAAGCACCATCAATCTGAAGTTAACAAAGATCGAGCTCTCCGCAGAACGTATTCACGTCCTGCACATCTAAACTCATTGGCACTGATATCTCAATCTCACTTTGCTCCATCTCCACAGTCAAACCATGCATTTGTCCAACAACAACATCACTTTTCCTATCCTCAACAAACCCAACTCATTCCATATGAGTCGACACAACAATCAACTAGTCCCCCATGACAACACTGACACCATGTTCTATACAAACATGAACAATGACGAAGACGATGCATTCAACTCTTTGAATCAAGGATTTGCACTCATTGCTCGTACCTTCATCAAATTTTCAAACAAATCCAACAATCGTCTCCGCACTTCATCTAACACAAGGAATCAATCTGTTGTACAAGATGGACGGGTTGAAATACAGAATCTTAGTTATGGAAGAACGGGATCAGGAGGTTATATGGGAAATTCAGGAAATGGACAACGGTTTAATGCAACTGGTAGAAATAGGAACAATACTCGTGCACCTCAGAGAAGGGTTGAAATTATTGACATTGGGAATACTGAAACTGGGAACACGATGGTTAAATGCTATAACTGCAATGGGAAGGGTCATATAGCTAATGCATGTCCTATTCCTACAGTCATAGGAAGTGACTTTCATAAGCAGGCACTACTTCTAACTCTAAAAGATGAATCAGGAGGAACTCTCACAGACAAAGAAAATAGCTTTATGGCTAATGCTTATTCCAATGATGAGATAGAGGATTTGGAAGCAAATGCAGCTGTGATGTTAATGGCAAATATGCAGGAACTTCACATGAGTGACATAGGCCCAGTGTATGACACTGATGGTCTGTCTAAAGTACCTAATCCACATACATGCCTGATACATGAAATTGCATCACCATTTGCATCTGCACCAGAGGAAGAACAAATTCTTCAAAATGATTCATTATTATCTACTCAAGATGATGAACAAATAAACACAGTTGTTACATTTGATGATGATGATCAAATTAACTCGGTTGTTACATTTGATGATCAAATTGATAACGATACCAATGATCAAATTGAACAAAATGAACCTTCGCCTGGTCCAGATCCAAAACTCATGTCCTTACTCTTGACCAACCAATCCCAAGTTGAAAAATGTAATGAAATCAACAAAACATTAAAGCAAAAGTTCCATCATTAACTGCGGATCTTGAGTGCTGTAAAATGCAATTAACAAATTTTGAAACACAAGAAAAATGAGAACAAAGTTTTGAAGTTGCATTTCAAAAGGCTTATGTCAAAGAACAAGAGTTACAACATCAAATACGAGAATTAACTATTTCCAAGAATAACTTGATTTCTAAATTGGAACAAGAAAAATTTGAACACAAACAACAAGTTGAACATTTCAATTCAGAACTTTTGAAAAGAAAAATTGAGATGTCCACTTGCCAAGCTAATTTTTCAGAACACAAAAAAAAGTCAAGGAAACGAATTGATTCTTACATTGATGAAATTGTGGAATTAGAAAGAAAATTAAAAGAGTTTCAAAACGTTGTTTATAAAACTGGTGAGTCTATCACAACAATACAAAAGCTCACTTTAAAAACAAATCCCCGAGGTTATGGTTTTCCTCTTAGTGATGATAAACCACGTTTTCTACACATAGCACTCAAAGAAAATCCAAAGTTGTATAGTGCAGAACAGTTACTTGATGATTCAATTGTGCGTGTTGTTGTACATGATTGAGAGGAAGAAAAGGAACATGAAGAAGAGAGTCGATAAAAAATGAGCTTTAAACCATATGCTATACCTTTTGATTACTCAAACGTGCCTCATATTTCTGACACTTTTGTTCCTCAAAAAGATAAAAC
Source organism: Artemisia tridentata subsp. tridentata (assembly GCA_021014915.2). NCBI lineage: Eukaryota > Viridiplantae > Streptophyta > Magnoliopsida > Asterales > Asteraceae > Artemisia > Artemisia tridentata. The sequence continues at coordinate 155,059,432 of CP139506.1, forward strand.
AGAACAACCATGGTTTGTAATGCAAATTCAAGAATCTTCTTATGATATTGGTCCTGTTAAACCAGTGGCACAAATAAATTGCCCTTTACCAACCTTTGGTGAAATTGCACCATTTCTTAAACGATGTTTTGTACTTAGGTATTTTGATACTTTTATGGAAGACATCAAATTTTTAGAACAAGAAATTGAACTTAACTCAGAGCTAAAAGTTTCCACTTTTCAATCTGCTTACGAAAAAGAAAAGAGAGAAATTTTTCAAACACAATTTTTACCATACGTTCAACATTTGTGTCTTTGTGGTACACACTAGGAACAGGAACTACAAAAAGAAGTAACATCCATGATAAACATTTTCAATGCAACAGAAAACTTGATCTCAAAACAAAAATGTCGAAACAAAGTTTTATAAAATGAAGCTGATCGACTCTTGAAAGATGTTCTAAGTTCGGATATTATCTCTCTGATTATGAATTCTATTTATGAGTCTTGCAACTCTATGCTTGTTGATGATCACACTACTGACACTAAAACGTTGAGACACAAAATTGAGATTTTAGAAAGAGAAAATGAGAGAATCATTAAGCACAATGATGATGTGCAAAGTAAACTTTCAACAGAAAATTTTCAACTTAATCAGAAGCTTCAATGGTGTCAAACTCAGAGTCTTGATTTTGAATTAAAATTGCAAAGTCAAAATAAAACGATGTCCTTTCAAAACAGTTACACATCCAAAGTTGAGAATCTAGATGATGAAAATGCTATTTGAAAATGTCAAATTTACGAATAAGAAAAGGAAATCGAGCATTTAAAAACTGAGTACAAAACCATTTATGACTCATTGAAAACAACTCGATCTCAGTTTTTGAAGGAAAACAATGAATGTCGCCAAAATCGTAATGACACCGTCCGCTTAAATAGAGAACTCGATTCAAAAATTCTACAAAAAAATTACATCACCATTGAACTTAAATAATAGGTCACAAAACTATCAACACAAGTCGTATAATTTAGAGAGAGAAAGTAAGAGAGAAAGAGAGGATGGAACTTGCATATGAATCATAAACTTTGATTAAACAAGAACCAACACCCTTCCCTAAGCGACAAGTGGTATTTATAGTGTTTACATCATATATGGCGTTACCCTAATAACTAGAAATAAAACAAGGCCACGGTCCATGAGCCTTCTACATAGGCCGAACCTTTATAACAAACATAAAGGCCTTAATAGAAAAGCAACCTATTACATAAATTATGACCAACGCTTAATATTAATGAAATGTGTTCCCAACATTAAAGAGAAAATTCAGTTACTAGAAAAAGGAAAGTTTGTTAGCACACATGTGATTGCACCTGGAATGTACAAAATGGACACAACATCTAGGAAAACATTCACTCAGACTACTAATTTGAATCCTTCCACTTCTACAGGAATAGTCCCCACTACTAGCATTAGCAGATCAATGCGTACGAGCAACAAATGGAAGAATACGATCTTGCAACGTAGAAGCGAAAAACTAGAAGCCCCAGAAGTAGAAGATCAACTTAGGAATTTGAATAAAACTCATGTTGCATCTGATTTAGATTCTAATTTGGCAAATTGTAATCATACTATCAGTGTAACGAATGATGAAACTTTAAATGTTTTGAATGTTAATGCATCTTGTGTGTTTTGTCATAATAGTATGTGTAATGATCAAGATACATGTTCAGGAGGTCGGGGATGCTCAAAATAAAGATTAAACATGGTATTATTAGGTTAAAGAATGGGGAGGTGTGTGTGTTTTCTAGAGAGAGAAAGGAGGAGAAAACACACACACCTCAAGAATACAAAGAGACATCCACCCTCCTAGTTATGACTAGGAGGGGTGTTTATACTAGTTTACATACAAAACTTTGACCTATTGGCAAGATAAGTCCCTGTACTTAAATACTATGCAATTCCCTAATATAACATTACTTTAAGGCTAACAATCTCTCCCCAAAGTGATGTTATACGGGAATTGCTTACAATGTTCCCTACAAGTAAACTATAAGCACATAAGCACAGAGAATGGTCTTCAAACTTCATCACTTCGTTCAGCTTGCAGAATCTTCTTAGCTTTCATTTCTTTACTTGCAGAAGAACGTGAGCAAATCTAATTAGGGTATAATTCTGGGTGCCCTGAGTGCTCTCCCCTAATTAGTGCTCTCCCCCAAACTGACAACCTTTCTGATTACTGCCCTGAATCTGAAGAAGTCTTTTGATAGTTAAATGCATTCCGTCTTTAGTCTTCTAACACGCAGCGGATCATGTAGAACAGACTGTAGACTCGACCTTCTTCAAGATTATCCATTCGGGGGAATAGAGTATCAACATCTTCTTCTCACAAAATGCATCCCAGTTATCTTTCCTATGATAAATCAGCCCATAACGTACACATGAAATGATAACATCAAAGTAACAAGTTGAACCACTGATCATCTTGATTTTGTTGCCCGAAATTGGTGAAGGTGGATAAGGTAGAAGTGCGTAGAATAAGATGAGTGGAAGATAAGACATAGAATCAACCAATCTCCGACATAAATCAAATCATTTCATAAATCATTAAGCCCGATCACGTGAACTTGTTGTGCGTCCTTGATGTACACATTTCTCTCCCCTGCTGGTTACGATTAATCGGAATCAGCATAATGATGTGTACGTGAAGTATTAACTGGAAGCACTTTATCATTAAACCAATCAGCCTGTGAGAAGATGTCGATAAACCCAATCTACTAACAATACCATTTAAGATGTCTAACTCTTTATCAACCTCCTGTATAAAAAACAACGGCTTTTTGTAGTAACCGCATGAGAAGATAGCCCAAAATGACGAACTTGAGAATTAAGTAAAATCTCCCAGATTTGTGACTTAATCTTGTACGATCCTTGTTTACTAAGAACGGTGTACAATATACCCTTAACCAAAGTATTAGTACAAAACCTCTTGACGTATCCTAACTACTTTGTGAGTATAGAGAGAAAGAATCACAAAAGTAGCTAGATATCCAAGTCTTCGTCATCATTAATATAAGCCCAAACAAGTCATCTTCGCAGGATGGTAGAAAGAAAGAAGATGAAATAAGTACACGCGTCCATAAAACCTTACTTCAAACCCAAATAAATAAGAACGAATCATTCTCGTAGGCACATTTCATTGTAAACATTAGCCATTGTCTTTTGATAGTGAATCTTGATCAGGATCGTTTAAGCTATACGTGGTGTTTTGAGGATGTTGACCGGTAATATTTTTGTGATTTTGGTGTGGAGCGAGTTTGAGAGATGCTTTATTTTCGATTCTAAACATGCTAGGAAAATTGGAGTTTTTGAAATTTTTACGCCAAATTTTGCCGAAAAAAATTCGAATTTTGACCTAAAAAATTGAATTTTGGGCCAAAATTTTCATCCTTACACCATATGTCACACCCCCAAAAATGGTTTGCAGCGGAAAGTAGTGTCTTTGGGGTGCAACTCAATTGGTATCACAACACAAGTGCAAAGAACGGTTTTTAACTCAATCATTTAGAATAACCATGTTTACCAAAAATGATATATTACATTGTTAAAAGTGATGCGGAATTAGGCCCTTAAAATATGGTTTGAAACGGTCCCTGTATAAATATCAGAGTCTTCTATGACCATGCCCTGCCCTGCCAAAGCCTCCAGTAGCGTGCCTTTGCTAAAACCTGAAAATACATGCTAAAACGTCAACACGAGGTTGGTGAGTTCATAGAGTTTAATGAAAAGCATTGAAATTGGACCATAAGTAATGTATATGAATAGTTCATCGAACTAAATTCTGTACAACAAGTTAGAAACCAAAGTATTATGATTTGCCCTAAGTTCAAGACACCGAAAAGGTTTTTCTAGCTGTAGGAGATCACACTCCTATGAAATGTAGGCATCGTCATACCGATGTACTGCAGGTGATCAAACACACCCGTGAAATTGTAGGTATCCTGTACCTAGGTATTGCAGGTGATCAAACACACCCGTGAAATTGTAGGTATCCTGTACCTAGGTATTGCAGGTGATCAAACACACCCGTGAAATGGTAGGTAAATCCATACCCTGATTGTAGGTGGTTACGCACCTTGAATGTGGGTAGTTACGTACCCTGATATGCTAGCTACCGGTTCTTAACTTAGGCAATTTGTAAACTGATAAAAGTTATGCACTTATGTCCATGAAAATGAATCAAGTCTGAAATGAGTAAACAGTGCTCCTATCGAAGGATACACTAGTAATAAAGCAACGCATAACTATTTTGAAAGCAAGTAATGAAAATACTTTGTAATTGAGCATGTATCTCCCCCAAAGAGATTATAAAACGTATAAAAGGAGGGGCTATGAAAACTCACCTGGTGCGATAGCTATGATGACAAGAGTGGATACACTGAAATGAGGCACGATTCTCTAATCGCAACCTAATATGAATGATGGAATCTAATGTAAGCAATGAAATGATGTTACACATGCAAATACGTATGTTATCGATACCACTCGATGATTTTGGAAAATAACGTTTATCGTCGAAAAATACATTTTTGACGTCTCGTTAAGTTAAATACTACTTTTCGTGTAAATATGTTGGAACGATACTCTATGATCCTTGTTTGGTGTTATATTGGTTAATATAATGTTTTCGTCGCAAAATAGCTCTTTTTACAACTTGTGAAAATATGCCAAAACGGCCTCGTAAAACTAGTCGTGAAATATAGCTCGATAAGTGTTAGTGACAAAACTCGATGTTTTTGTAACCCTTGTAACAATATCTAAATATCGTTATATTCAACTTTTGACCAATTATGTCTCGATCAATTAGATAATCGGCTATCAACTTAGTGACTTGTAAAAATACTAGTTTTCATACTAAAAACTCTTTTAAAAAGTGAGCTGTCAAAAACAATATAGTTCGTCGGATCTTCAACAATTCGTATCTCGGTCGTTACAAGCTTGTTTTAAACGTTCTTTATATCCGCGGGTTCGTATGAACATAAACTAACATATTTTCAATGTCTCGGTTCATCTAGATCACGACTAACGACTCATTTTCCCCTTTAAAGTTCGGCCAACAGCACACTATTTTCTGAAAATCATAGTTTTCGTCGCGTAACTTTAATAATTCATAACTTCTTCGTTATAATTCGGATTTTAGTGATTCTTGCGGCCACGGTTTCGTTTTTGAAAGTACTTTCTAAATATGAAGGCCAAAATGACCCATCAGTTACTGAAAATTCCAGATCTGTCGATTAAGGACAGACCCTTATCTATAATGTTTAAAATCCATTTTTAAAGTTCTAAACTTACTCAAATCTCTTCAAATCAACTCCACAAGTTCGCAAATCCTACCATACACCTTCTTAGGGTGTCATGGGGTCCTAAACATCACCAATCATGGTGGATTTCATGAGATCATTAGGGAAAACTTATGGATCTAGTGATTTAGGAAGTTTATGTTCAAAAGTGGTATGTATAACTTTAGTATCTTGCATGGATGATCAATAAAACTTGTAAATACATGAACATATACATCAAATGAAAGGATAAAAATGATCAAAACATAACTTTGAAACTTACTTGATGATTGGATGAGATTTGATAAGAAATGAGTAGAAATCTTGAGGTTTGATCACAAATTCATAACTAGGAATGAAAAGGGAGTATGATTATGCATTGTTCTTGAAAAATTAATGGATTTTGGTGTGTTCTTGATGGTGAGCCGTGGTTATGGAGATGAGAGGGAGAGTGTTTGATCTTTATTTCACCTAAAATGATGTGTATGTATGTGTTTAAGTTAGTGGGTTTCTAAATAAATCAAGGGTAATTCATTAAATGCAATTTGGAAGTAGTGAGTTAATTGGGAAGGGTAGGGGGGCGGCAACATGTGCCTAAAATGAAGAGATTGGATGGCTAATTAAAGTATTGGTCTCCATTTAATTAGAATTTGGCTAGTTTAGTGTATACACCGGGTGTTATCGGGTACCGAGTTAACTAGAAATAAATCGTGACGAGGTGAAATAAAATATGACGAAGTTGTAAAAATTATGAAATTATATTCCTGATGAGAATCGGGTGTTAAAATAATTATCGAGTTGAAAATTCGCAAACCGACGCTGTTATAGGCGTTTTCCGGAAAATATAGCAAATGGTTTTAAAACACCGGGTAAATTAATAATATAATTTTTATATCATTATAATAAGTATGAAATATGTTAGGATCATTGTCAGGAGTATCGGGTATATTGTTAGTAGTAAAAACTGAGTGGTAACGTTAATTACAAATTAAGCATACGTAAATAGAAATAATGCATATCCGTGCATGACCTAGGATACTGAAGATGTTACTGATGATATGTAGACTACTTCTAGTCTATATGACGGGTCCTTAATGATGATGTATGAATACGCCGCTAAACCTCACCGGTTACGCGTATTGAATACCCGTAAATCCAGTTTACGAAGTGATGAACGATAACCATGAATAGAGAATTTTTCTCCGGGAATGAATAGTGTCATGTGAATAGTAAAATTTCTGAACGCTTCTCAGAATCTCAAATTGATTCCGAAAACGATGAATAGTAAAATGATGAATAGTGATCGGTGAATAGTAAATGATGAATAGTGATTTTCCCGAGATGAATAGTAAATATGGAAAATATCCTGAAAATGCGGGTTGTGACAGTCTTTCCCCCTAAAAGGAACTTCGTCCCGAAGTTCAGTTTGCGTTGGTCTCGGAAGTGGTGTTGGTGAAAAAGTGATGATATCCTAGTCACATCTAGTCTTCCCGCTCCCAGGTAAACTCAGGATTCCTTCCGGAATTCAGGGAACTTCATGATAGTAATCCGACTTTGTTTCAACTGTTTGACCTCACGGTCCATGATTCATTGGTTTCTCCACCAGGTTAAACTTATGGTCGGGTTGAATTTCCTCTAATGGAATGGTATGAAGTGTGCTACGAGTGGTTCATTTGGAAAGCACTTCTTGAGGTTTGAAATGTGAGATGAGATATATATGTGTTAATGAACTCTGATGGAAACTCAAGTTTGTATGTCAGTAGGCCGATTCTAAAATGAATCTCGAATGATCTAATGTATCTCGGGTTTGTTTCTCATGCTTTGGTGAATTATGTTTCAAATGGTGTTGTCCTTGGGACCTTGTGATAGCTATTGTTGTCAATGAATCCGATTTATAGCAAATGGTTAGCCCAACCATTTCCAGGATTATTCACACCCGTCTTGGGCATATTTTCCTATGTTTGCATTGTCCTCTAATTCTGACCATTGGTCCGAAGATGTTGGGTGGTGTGGTTCCAAAGGAATCTTAAAGAAATTGTCAAAAGTTTGAGGTAAATCGAATCTTCCTATTAGGTATGATTGGAATAGGTATCATGGATCTTGTGGAAAAAAAAAAAAAAGTCTTACAAGGTTAAATCCGTCAAAGGACGTTATTGGGAATACTGGGTTAGGATATGGTTGTGTTCCTTCGCAAGAATATCATGAATCGAGTCTTTCTCCACCTACGGTGCTTAGTTTCCAATACTAAGGTTTTCCCCAAGTTCTATGTCGTCAAATCACAAAACCCTAAATGTATAAGTGTTGCAATATAGTGATTGATCTTCAAGGTTTGTTTTGAGATGGTGTGTTTGGTTCATAGACCTTTCCTGAATAAATGAATTTACAATTTTAAGCAAACGGCTTTCTAAGTAACGTTTTTCTTGATGTTTCAAAATTTAGTAGTTATGCATGATAGGACTATTTTCAACATGAGGTGAATGGTATAGTTTGCCACAGATTAATGTTTAAAATTTCTTAACATTCAATAGTCTTGTAAAGAATTAACCAAAAGGAATTTGCTTGTCAAAACGAGTGCCTCAGAAAAGTATTTCTTACAAGATATATGTTTTGTATAACTGTGGTTTGGAGAAAAATACATTTGAAAGTGAAAGTATTAAGGGGATGAAATAATCGGGTAGGTAGGTCTGCACAAATGTGTAGGTGTCTAACATGTTTGAATAATGCCTATTGGTAAGGTCATGTTCAATTGAATGTTCTAAAATCTTGGTTAGGAGGTTGGATTTATCTCTGTAGTGTCGCTTAGAGAGCATTCGTACCGAAACGAATCTTGAAATTTTTGGGTCAAGCCAATACTTTCTAAATGATAGAAATTCGGCGATCAGGCCAGTGATAGCGGTTCGGATGGTTTAGTGATACTTTGAGATTTCTGTTGAGTCTGAATGGTCTTAATGTATCGAGGAATCCTCCTCATAGATGGTATGGAAAGTCTTTCCTAAGAAGGTCGTTGATAATATCCACTTATCAACATTGGGAGTAGGGAGTGATGAGTAACCTAGGAATCCATAGAGTGTCGTCTAATCCTTGTATATGGGACTGGGGAAAGGAAATGATAGTGATGGTGAGAAGGGAAATGACTGTAACAACCGCTATATGAACAATGGTGAGGGAGCCAAATAACAATGATGAGGAAATCACACAACAATGATGAAAGAGAGTACGGTGATGTAAATGTATGGTGCACAATGGGAACGTTCATGAGATGCAATGAGTTATCGGCGTATATCCATTCAGTGGTAAATGAAGTGGTGTAGGTGCGAAATGTTCTTGCAACGTTTGAGTACGCACACATGAATGAAACATTTGGAAGTTGGGTAGAGAACTGATCTGGACAAAATTTTATTATAACTATTCTCAGTATTGCAAAATTCATTTCTGAGTCGGATATAGGTGGTCAGCCTATGTCCCACTGTCCCGGGTCGAATGTAGATGACCAGTCTACATTCCACCGAGGTTCCATGAATCTTGAAACACTCAGCTCAGTTATACTAATACCAAGTCCTTCACATATGAAAAGGTGTTCTGAAAGACTAATGCAAATGACCAAACTCGAGGTCGAATAATGAAACTACGCAAGGAAAAGGCGTAACAATGAAACGCATATGATATGTAAGCATGCTAATATAGAATACAAGTATGGTAATCAACTAGAATAAGTGAGTATAATCCATCTGATAATGAGATACAAATCTCATCAATTATGTCAGCAACAAACCACAAATGAGGCATCAGCTTGGCAGGCAGGCACGTGGCGGTCATAGGGTTAAGTTTTTGTGAATGTAGCTATAGTCTAGGTTTTAAAATCACCCAGTTCTCTATAGCCTAGGCTCTGATACCAATCTGTCACACCCCCAAAAATGGTTTGCAGCGGAAAGTAGTGTCTTTGGGGTGCAACTCAATTGGTATCACAACACAAGTGCAAAGAACGGTTTTTAACTCAATCATTTAGAATAACCATGTTTACCAAAAATGATATATTACATTGTTAAAAGTGATGCGGAATTAGGCCCTTAAAATATGGTTTGAAACGGTCCCTGTATAAATATCAGAGTCTTCTATGACCATGCCCTGCCCTGCCAAAGCCTCCAGTAGCGTGCCTTTGCTAAAACCTGAAAATACATGCTAAAACGTCAACACGAGGTTGGTGAGTTCATAGAGTTTAATGAAAAGCATTGAAATTGGACCATAAGTAATGTATATGAATAGTTCATCGAACTAAATTCTGTACAACAAGTTAGAAACCAAAGTATTATGATTTGCCCTAAGTTCAAGACACCAAAAAGGTTTTTCTAGCTGTAGGAGATCACACTCCTATGAAATGTAGGCATCGTCATACCGATGTACTGCAGGTGATCAAACACACCCGTGAAATTGTAGGTATCCTGTACCTAGGTATTGCAGGTGATCAAACACACCCGTGAAATTGTAGGTATCCTGTACCTAGGTATTGCAGGTGATCAAACACACCCGTGAAATGGTAGGTAAATCCATACCCTGATTGTAGGTGGTTACGCACCTTGAATGTGGGTAGTTACGTACCCTGATATGCTAGCTACCGGTTCTTAACTTAGGCAATTTGTAAACTGATAAAAGTTATGCACTTATGTCCATGAAAATGAATCAAGTCTGAAATGAGTAAACAGTGCTCCTATCGAAGGATACACTAGTAATAAAGCAACGCATAACTATTTTGAAAGCAAGTAATGAAAATACTTTGTAATTGAGCATGTATCTCCCCCAAAGAGATTATAAAACGTATAAAAGGAGGGGCTATGAAAACTCACCTGGTGCGATAGCTATGATGACAAGAGTGGATACACTGAAATGAGGCACGATTCTCTAATCGCAACCTAATATGAATGATGGAATCTAATGTAAGCAATGAAATGATGTTACACATGCAAATACGTATGTTATCGATACCACTCGATGATTTTGGAAAATAACGTTTATCGTCGAAAAATACATTTTTGACGTCTCGTTAAGTTAAATACTACTTTTCGTGTAAATATGTTGGAACGATACTCTATGATCCTTGTTTGGTGTTATATTGGTTAATATAATGTTTTCGTCGCAAAATAGCTCTTTTTACAACTTGTGAAAATATGCCAAAACGGCCTCGTAAAACTAGTCGTGAAATATAGCTCGATAAGTGTTAGTGACAAAACTCGATGTTTTTGTAACCCTTGTAACAATATCTAAATATCGTTATATTCAACTTTTGACCAATTATGTCTCGATCAATTAGATAATCGGCTATCAACTTAGTGACTTGTAAAAATACTAGTTTTCATACTAAAAACTCTTTTAAAAAGTGAGCTGTCAAAAACAATATAGTTCGTCGGATCTTCAACAATTCGTATCTCGGTCGTTACAAGCTTGTTTTAAACGTTCTTTATATCCGCGGGTTCGTATGAACATAAACTAACATATTTTCAATGTCTCGGTTCATCTAGATCACGACTAACGACTCATTTTCCCCTTTAAAGTTCGGCCAACAGCACACTATTTTCTGAAAATCATAGTTTTCGTCGCGTAACTTTAATAATTCATAACTTCTTCGTTATAATTCGGATTTTAGTGATTCTTGCGGCCACGGTTTCGTTTTTGAAAGTACTTTCTAAATATGAAGGCCAAAATGACCCATCAGTTACTGAAAATTCCAGATCTGCCGATTAAGGACAGACCCTTATCTATAATGTTTAAAATCCATTTTTAAAGTTCTAAACTTACTCAAATCTCTTCAAATCAACTCCACAAGTTCGCAAATCCTACCATACACCTTCTTAGGGTGTCATGGGGTCCTAAACATCACCAATCATGGTGGATTTCATGAGATCATTAGGGAAAACTTATGGATCTAGTGATTTAGGAAGTTTATGTTCAAAAGTGGTATGTATAACTTTAGTATCTTGCATGGATGATCAATAAAACTTGTAAATACATGAACATATACATCAAATGAAAGGATAAAAATGATCAAAACATAACTTTGAAACTTACTTGATGATTGGATGAGATTTGATAAGAAATGAGTAGAAATCTTGAGGTTTGATCACAAATTCATAACTAGGAATGAAAAGGGAGTATGATTATGCATTGTTCTTGAAAAATTAATGGATTTTGGTGTGTTCTTGATGGTGAGCCGTGGTTATGGAGATGAGAGGGAGAGTGTTTGATCTTTATTTCACCTAAAATGATGTGTATGTATGTGTTTAAGTTAGTGGGTTTCTAAATAAATCAAGGGTAATTCATTAAATGCAATTTGGAAGTAGTGAGTTAATTGGGAAGGGTAGGGGGGCGGCAACATGTGCCTAAAATGAAGAGATTGGATGGCTAATTAAAGTATTGGTCTCCATTTAATTAGAATTTGGCTAGTTTAGTGTATACACCGGGTGTTATCGGGTACCGAGTTAACTAGAAATAAATCGTGACGAGGTGAAATAAAATATGACGAAGTTGTAAAAATTATGAAATTATATTCCTGATGAGAATCGGGTGTTAAAATAATTATCGAGTTGAAAATTCGCAAACCGACGCTGTTATAGGCGTTTTCCGAAAAATATAGCAAATGGTTTTAAAACACCGGGTAAATTAATAATATAATTTTTATATCATTATAATAAGTATGAAATATGTTAGGATCATTGTCAGGAGTATCGGGTATATTGTTAGTAGTAAAAACTGAGTGGTAACGTTAATTACAAATTAAGCATACGTAAATAGAAATAATGCATATCCGTGCATGACCTAGGATACTGAAGATGTTACTGATGATATGTAGACTACTTCTAGTCTATATGACGGGTCCTTAATGATGATGTATGAATACGCCGCTAAACCTCACCGGTTACGCGTATTGAATACCCGTAAATCCAGTTTACGAAGTGATGAACGATAACCATGAATAGAGAATTTTTCTCCGGAATGAATAGTGTCATGTGAATAGTAAAATTTCTGAACGCTTCTCAGAATCTCAAATTGATTCCGAAAACGATGAATAGTAAAATGATGAATAGTGATCGGTGAATAGTAAATGATGAATAGTGATTTTCCCGAGATGAATAGTAAATATGGAAAATATCCTGAAAATGCGGGTTGTGACACCATAATTTGAATTTAGCACAAAAATTGACCATATAGTCTCTCCTCGAAATTAAATTTTACTCAACTTTTCCCGTAAAAAAAAACTCTTTTTTTTTTTATTTTATTTTTGGCATATTCGATTATCTCACAAATTCGATCAAACCTTACAAACTTGATGAAACAGTTCGATCAGAAACCCTAGTTCGATCAAAAACCCGAAGCTCGATAAAAAAAAACCTTAGCTCGATCAAAAGATGAAAGCTCGATCAAATAACTTGTTCGACTACTAAAGAAGTTCGATGACATGAGATTCGACTACACACTAGTTTGATTAAACAAGTTGTTCGATCAAAGGTGAACAAACATAGTCTAGTTCGACTATATTGTTCGATCAAGGTAGAAGTTCGATGAAAAAGTTTCTCGATCAAACAAGTTTCTCGGTCAATGTTGTTCGGTCAATCAGAAGCTCGATGAAATCCAAGTTCGATCAAAAAAGAAGTTCGATCAAATCCAAGTTCGATCAAACAAGAAGTTCGATCAAATGATAGTTCGATCAAATAGTTCTTCGGTCAAATCCAAGTTCGATCAGAAAAGTTCTTCGATCAAATGAGTTTCTTGATGAAAAATAAATTCGATCAAAAGAAGTTCGATCATTTCATCTAACTCGATGAAACAACCAGTAATTCGATCGCAGAAGTTCGATCATTTCATCTAACTCGATGAAACAACCAGTAATTTGATTAAGTGGTAGAAACTCGACTAGAAACTCGATCAAACAATAGAACCTTGACTGATGAACAGTACCGTACCAAAATCACTTTTTCCACCTCAAAACCCCACGATTCGCCCCTGGTTAGCTCTGATACCAATTGTAATGATCAAGATACATGTTCAGAAGGTTGGGGATGCTCAAAATAAAGATTAAACATGGTATTATTAGGTTAAAGAATGGGGAGGTGTGTGTGTTTTCTAGAGAGAGAAAGGAGGAGAAAACACACACACCTCAAGAATACAAAGAGACATCCACCCTCCTAGTTATGACTAGGAGGGGTATTTATACTAGTTTACATACAAAACTTTGACCTATTGGCAAGATAAGTCCCTGTACTTAAATACTATGCAATTCCCTAATATAACATTACTTTAAGGCTAACAGTATGTTATCTGGTGATCATACAAAATGTGTAGCTAACTCCCTTTTAACTCGTAACAAGAAACGTACATCTAGCGTTCCCTCTAGGCCCACTATTGCTTCTAAGTCTGTGCTAGGAAAACCGCCAAGTGTAGTTTCTCAAAATGCCTTAGACACTCCCATAGTTGCGTATACACCTCCTAAGACAGTGCCATCACCTAGCGAATTCGCTAAGAAGAAAGCACGAACTAGTTGAACATGGAAACGTTGGTTACAAAGGAAACCTAGATTTAAATGGATACCTAAAGTCATTAATATCTGTGTTTCTAACTGAACGGAACCCATAATTTCTTCAGGTTCCACCTTTACCATCTCTCCATTTTCTTCGTCTTCATGTAATGCAGGTGGTACAAATTATTCTATGGATTGTTGATAGCGGCTGTACCCGACACATGACAGGCAATCTCAAATTGTTAGTAAACTTTCTTTCAAAGTTCATCGGCACTATCAGATTCGGAAATGATCATTTCGCTGCTATCATGGGCTATGGTGATTATATAAAGGGCAACATCGAAATTAGTCGTGTATATTATGTCGAAGGACTTGGTCACAACCTTTTCTCCGTCAGACAATTCTGTGATGGGGATTTGGAAGTAGCTTTTTGGGAAAGAACTTGTTTCATTCGTGACTTACAAGGAAATGATCTCATGTTGGGCACTCGTGGAACTAGTCTTTACACTATCTCTAGGTCTTACATGATTGCTTCTTCTCCAATATGTCTCCTCTTCAAAGAAACTTCGACAAAATCATTGTTATAGCACAAACAACTTTCTCATTTGAACTTCAAAACCATGACTAAACTTGCACCTCACAAACTAGTCGACGGTCTTCCAAGATTCCGGTTTTCAAAAGATCACTTATGTCCCGCATGTGATCAAGGAAAAGGCACTCGTGCACGCTTTCCCTAAAAAACTGAACCCAGTACTGATCACGTACTTCAATTACTTCACATGGATTTGTGTGGCCCGATGCACGTGCAAACGATTAATGGAAAATGCTACATTCTTGTAATCGTTGATGACTACTCCAGATGGACTTGGTTTATTTTCTCAGAAGTAAATAAACCTTCAAAATGTTTATTTATATTTTATGATCTTTCCATATTTTTTCGGTAACAAACGTAAAATCATTTTAACGAGATAAATAAATTACGTAATACTTTGAGCCAACAGTTTACTAACTCATTTCATTAAACAAGTAAACCTTAAACATATATAGTTAAGTAGTTTACATGAAACCAAAACTATTTTATAAAAACACTTTAGTAACATTTGTTACTTAAATTTTATAAAATACATGTTAAGAAAAAGCTAGTAAACACTTGGACTATCCGTGACCCAAAACTAAGTACATAAACCATAACCCATGGAGCTTTAATCCATAACCCATGACCCATTGCATGAAATCATGCATGACATCCATAACGGGTAAAACCCATGACCTATGACCCAAAGCCCATAACCCATAACCCAAAGTCCATGACTTATGACCCAAGATGTCTTTGACATCAGGCATGACATCATCTATCCATGGATCATAACCCATAACCCATAACCCAATTTGTAGACAAAAATCCTTACGGGATGTTCCTAACTCATCTATTTTGTCACTTTATGACAACGTACCCATCTCTTCAAAATCCACAATACTATCTTGTCGACAAGGTAATGGAACCCCTGAATGAAACACACTTAACATCCTTTCTCATTCCCTAAATCATCTATCAATCCCATCCTCATCAAAGGAAGATGAATAGAGCTACTCAAGATTGAAGAGTCTAAAGAATAGTTATGATTTGAAGAAACATGGGTGTTATTTTTATCTATGTGTAAAAACCTTGTTATGGTCATGTTTTCTATGTCTCTTAGTCGACATGTGAGCAAAATTCTAACAAGTCCTCTGTGAACTTATTTGTCTTAGAAGCTGGTTCCTTTAAATTTAACTGGCTGGATCCCTTTTAGAAAGGATCCGGACGAACCGGTAATACAGAGGATACTTTTATACCATCTTTCTTCACACTTAGCCATTCTAACCTTAGTACACTAGTTAGTCATCTCCTATTAGTCATATTTGAGCTGACTTTGAGATTAGTAGTCTTGTTGAACTCTTAAGAAAGACTTAAGTATCATCCTAAGTGTTTTTGATTTATCATTTCCAAACTAAACACTATTTCTCAGTACCACTTCTTGCATCACCTCTCTCTAATCATTTTACACTTACCTATAATTTAAATAAATTTTTAACAAATTTATTTCCACCATCTCTACCTCAAGATACTCTAAAATCAATCTTTTAAGTCTTATGATTTTTAAAGAATTTTTAAATTTTCCATACCACCTTTTCCCGAATCTTACAAATTTTTAACACTTAGTGATATGATTATTTTAACCCATATTCAGTTAATAACGTATCTTAGACCTCTTTACCACTTCCAAAGACCATTATTGGCAACTCCCCATCATTAGTCTTGAATCATTCAGGATTTTGTCATTGAAGACACTATCTTACACTCATTACATCAGGAAACATAGGGCTGCAATAGGTAGATCACCATCATTTCTCACCTTTATTAGATCTGTTAGCCGGTTCCCTCAGCTAAAGCTAGCCGGATCTCTTTTGGGAAGGATCCGCTGGAACCGGGCAAACAGAAACAGATTTTATCATCTATACCCTTCCAATACTCAACTTTATCCACTCAAGCACTCCACATTGCCTTTAATATATCTCCTAGAAGAATGTATCACTGTAGTTGACCTTGGTGCATGCATATCATTGCAATTTAAAGGATTTTAGTTGTTTAGGCTTTAATTCACTTACTTGATCTTTCAATATTTAAGCCACTTGTGTTTGTGCTTCGAAACCACACCAAAACAAACCTTCTTCTACTGCAAACTCAACTTCTAAACTTACCTCAAAACATGACTAAAGCATCAAGTTCAAGTTCTTCAACTAGGAGTTCTCCAAGAAAAACCGCACGAATAGTGTATGAAATATCTTCAACCGAAGCCTCACCCATCAAAGCACCCTTTACTAAAACACCTATCTCAAAATACATCCAAACTCCTCCATCTAATGAACCAAATCCATCACAATTAGCCTCCAACAAACCAACCTCACCACAACTTCCATATCTTGAACCATCACCACCACAACTTGCTTCTACCAAAACAACATCACCACAATCAACTCCTCTTGAACCTACACCGACTAGTAAACCTACATTACCAAACACTCCTATTTCCACTCAACCAACAAAACCTTTGTGACAATTCGTAATTTCAGGTCATTATTCAAACCTCGACAAGTTACTATTCACCAATCACTATTTATGGTTATCATTCATCATTACGTAAACTAGGTTTACGGGTATTCTAATGCGCGTAACCAGTATGGTTTAGCTGCGTATTCATGCATCGTCAGTAAGAACACTTCATATAGACTAGAGAATGTCCGGTCTACACATTTTATGCATCATTGGTTCCTTACAATTCTATTTTAAAAAGTCTCTGTTCACTTTTTCCATTTTTCGTAAACCTTGCACCTTTTACGTTTTACGTATTCGAAACCTTCATTTTTATGTTTCAATTATATTTATACACTCCGATGAACTCACCACTCATATAAAATAATAAACCAGTTCATGTTAACGAGTTTTATATTTTTTGAAGTTTTACATTTTTACGTTACCCGGTATTGCATTATGTGTCTCAAAAACCTTACGTTTGAGTACCGGGAGCAACCTACACTACACAATACACTCTATAACTAAACTACTACCTAAAATTCTGCACACCACTTCCTTGCCCCTTGTTTGTGCCGCGCATGGTCTCAAACCACCTCAATACTTGTCAAAACTCAAGACAAGTGTTGAGTAACACTTGCCATAAGATACCTAACTTCCACTAAACCACCTACACTCTCATTTTACATGCAATAACCACAAAAACCTGGTCCTTTTCCTCTTGTTTGGTCGTGGGTTTCAAAGGGCAAGATCACATCATTTTTGTGTTAAATCTCTTGAAGAACTTGTGTAGAATGAAGGTCCATGGGTGTTAACTTGTTCTAGTTATCCTTTCCTCCATAAGTCAAGGTTAATCGAAGTTTTTTAAGAGTTTCAAGGGTGATTTAGGCCTGTGATTTCAAAGGGTTACTCAAAGTATTCTTGTTGATTTGAAAGCTAGGGTTTTGGTGGTGATTTGGGTCTTAGTTTTCTTGGTGTTCTTAGTTTCATTGATTTTCTTGTTCATCACCCATTGTAAGGAACCAACCCTCATTATTTTCATTCATTTCACTACTGATATTCATGTCATATTATGTGTTTTATATACTACATAAGTTGTTTATGCTTGAATATACTTGGCACACACTTTAAATTACAAGAAAACCCTAAAAGGACTTAACTTGCAAAATAGTATTCTGATCAGGGGTAAAAACGGAATTAACTGTGCTGATCAGTAGACGTTGGACCTAAGAGAAAAATATTTAGTTGTAGATCTATGTTTTGTGGTCATTTCCCCGGGTGGTGATTCCCGTGACGATACCCGATGATTAAGATATGATTTTTGTGGTAAAAACAGTCAGATATGATGTACTGTTCCCATTTGGGGCAAAACTCAAGTTTTATTGCATAACTTTTTAAATATAAAATATGTAGCATGATCTAGAGAAATAGGGCTATCATCTCCAATTGATTTCACCTTTATAGGGTCTGTAGATTTCATGATATGGCCTTTTTGGCAAGACCAAAAACACAGTCAGCATAACCTTTGGGACTGACTTGTAAACAAAAATTATAAAAAGTGGTTATACTTGGATATTTTTGAGTAAACTTATTTTTACAGTAAAGTAGAGACATAGAGGAAGCTAGGGATGTAAAGAGCATAATTTTTAGACTTACGGTTTGGGAGATACGAATTTTTGAAAGTGGCTAAGTGTATACAATTTCCATCAGCTTTGAAACTAAAAGATGCAAAAGATTTATAACTTATATATTTGGACCTTGAGCTTTTCTTTTGAACCACCAATATATTTTGGAACCTTAGACATAATTTGAACCTTTTGACTAAATATTGAACTCTTGGACTTATTTTTGACCCTTATGACTCATTTTGGAATTAAAGTCAAAACATGGTTTAAAACTTGAAATTAGGTAAAAAGTATATTTCATATTTGTAATCATTTGAAAGGGAAAATTCAACATTGAAAGTTATTTAAACATTCTGTACCAAGCATAATTGAGGTTACAACTTACATGGCATATAGAGATAAATGCATCATTATTTTTATAAGCTAAGGCGCGCGTATATATTTATATAGGTTTGAGGAACTCAAATAAGTACATTTTATTATCTTGATTTATCCTATTTATTTGACTTGTTTTATTATATTATGTATGAGAATTGATACTTAATCGTTTACTTTTGTAATTCTCAGTTAAAAACAAGCATTTGGTGAAACTTAGCGATTATGGACTAAAAATGGAGAAAAATGATCAAGATTGGAAAAGGCTGCTGAAATGAAGAGATCGAAGACCATTGCCTGACTTTGAAGAATGCACGCATGCAATTCTGTCATGCGTTACATATAAAACTTTGGTCAACGAAGAAGAACCAACTTGTTCTACTCCAGATGCGCCACATTATACTTCTTACATACGGCGCATCACTATCAAGATTTCACCAGTTTCGATCCAAGATACAAGAAGACATGCGCCGCATACAGTTATGAAGATACGCCGCATCTTAAGGCGGTGTACGAATATTCTGGAATACAATAACCTTGGACCCCACGTGAAGTTAAGTCAATGCGCCGCATCTACTTATTCAATGCGCCGCATCTTACCTCAGACAGAAACTATAAATACCCCAAGACCAAACGAATTTCCAGAGCGCTAGTTTTAGAAGAAGACCGAAGACCAGAAAACCTAAGGCCGAATTCAGACGAATAGGCAGCACAAGACACACCCGAACGAAGATATAAGAGCTGTAAGAAGGTCCTGCATGTGTTTAATTCATTAAGTAGTTTTGTTTCATTGTATTAGTACACTTTAATTCATCAGGATTGGTGGCTTGTGTAATGTGACGAGAAAGATTGCACTCCCTTAAAACTGCTTTCCCATCAATTAAAGTTTATATGTTGATGTCTTTGGTTACTACTTATTAGTGCATTAATAACCTCTGTGTTTATTAGTGGCCTGTGCATTTGACTACGGAAGAGAATGTGGCTCCCACGGTTGTTACTAAATTGATCACTTAGGAATAACTTTTAGACATAAGTAATCATTAAGGGTTTACTCGCCGATAAGATTAGAGCCAACGAGAAAGGGTTAATTACATACACTTCATATAAAACTATCAATAAAACAAGTGACAATCTACTTAATCATCAGGACAGGTCTTTTTATTGTCTCGAGTATTTATCTGTGTACGTGCATGCCTATCGCTGATTCGTGCTCATTAGTTTAGTTTATTATTTAAATGCAACCAAAATGTGCCAGTCTCTCAGGCTGAACCCCCTTGCGTTAGATTAGGTTGTATAATTGACTTAAGATATTAAAATACTGATTAGAATAACTAGATAATACGTTCCACTCTTAGTGATCGACACTCTACTTACCATTATATTCATACTGACCGGGTACACTGCTCGTTAAGTGTGTGTGTTATTGATAAGTCGGCTAAATATAAATTTAAAACTTGAGTAGGCATTAATACTACTAATCCGCAATGACACATCACGCGCATCATGTTTTTGGCGCCGCTGCCGGGGAGTGAATAGTTATTATCTGTTAATTCGATTAGTATTTTAATTAGGTTTTTCTTTTTAATTTTTTGATTTTAACCGCTAACCGTGTTGTGTATTAGTTTATTTGCATTCATTGTATTATTTGCATATTTTCTGTTTTCGTGTGTTTAATTTTTGTTTCTTTTCGTTTGTGTTTATTTTTGTTTTGATTTTTCCGTATTTTCTGTATTCTGCTATCGTTGTACTGAGCTTATTCAAACGATACGGCGCATCTGATTTCTCAGATACGGCGTATTGCGTTTAATTTTTATAAAATACGACGCGTTTAATTAATTCGATACGACGCATCTTTCCTCAAGATACGGCGTATCCTGTTTTTAATAAGAAATTTTTCTAAACGTTAACGCCATACGACGCATCTGTTTTCGACAGATATGGCGTATTTATTATTTTAATTAAAAACAGTTTTCGAATTATTAAACAGATACGGCGTATCGATCTTTATCGATACGGCGCATCTTTCTGAATCAAAAATCTTGTATTTTGAAACGTAACGAAAATACGACGCATTAACTTTTGTTAATACGACGTATTTAACTTAAATAAATATAGTTGATTTTTGATATTCACTTTGATCGTTCCACTACTCTCGTGCGCAAGTTGTTTACTTTCAGGATAAATGATGGCTTAAGCATCACTATGGAAGATTACATCCTGTACCAAACCGAGAGACGCTAGCTGGAGTGATCGAACCTAAGACAACTAGAGTGGGGGAAAACTCAGTACTGGTAACATTGAACGTCTTAAATTCTTGAAATAGAATTCCAGGTAACCTCTACGATAATTCAACCAGCCCAAAGGAAAGTTCTCTACAATATAATCTCAATTTTATTATCCATATAATACATCTGATTCAAATTGTAATCTTAATTTTGTATGCTTAAAAACGATATTTGTTCCTAACCTCGGAATAAATCCTTATCCACTAAACAATAAGATTACAATTATTAATAAAACGTTTATGCCTATTGCTGTTATTTTGAATTCATTTATATCATATGGTATGCCGTTTAACCCCAATTTGATGTATAAGGAATTGTGTTGCGGAGGCCAAGGTACGTTCCTTATTTAAATTTCGTTCACTAACATAGCGATACGTCGGATCTAAATATCCCAAGCACCGTATCTCTGACCAACTAGGACTCATTGACCAGTCAACGAAATTAAATAGATACGGCGCATTCCAATTTTTCAATACGGCGCATCGTTTTGCCCTATAAATACGACAAGAATGCGCCGGATCTCAACTTTTTACCCCAAATCCTCACACAGTTAAAAACACACACGCAGTAAAATTAAACCCTAAATACAAGCGTTTTTCTCAAATCAACCCTCTAATCCGATCTCTTAACCTACTCCTAATCATATAATTAAGGTAATTATTCTATTTCGATTTAATTTTGTTTAATATAAAAATTAGGGTTTATGTGATTAATTCGATTAGGGCTTAAATGATATAGAGATATGATTAGGACTTGCATTAGATAATTTACCCCGTATTTAATTTGCATAGATCATTGGATTTCTGGCCTTGTTTGATTGGAATGAAA
The DNA here is from genome assembly GCA_021014915.2 of Artemisia tridentata subsp. tridentata. Classification (NCBI taxonomy): domain Eukaryota; kingdom Viridiplantae; phylum Streptophyta; class Magnoliopsida; order Asterales; family Asteraceae; genus Artemisia; species Artemisia tridentata. The sequence continues at coordinate 155,081,437 of CP139506.1, forward strand.
ATTTGGGTTTTGAATTCGATTTTGAATTTTAGTGGGAAAATGGATTAGTGGTGGTGTAATGAGCTTTTAGAACTTTTATAATGGGTAAATGGAACTGTGATGTTAAGTGGGAGTTTACGTCACGGGTCTGGATTCTTGGAAAACGTGCCTTATCCCTTATTTTATACTGATATGCTTACAGATGCGGCGCATCTAGGTTAATTGATGTGGCGTAACGACCTATTTCCAATTTAATAAAACTCTATATACGTCGTACTACATAATCTAGATACGACGCATCTCTATACGCCATATCTCATTTCTTGCTCCGCATCTCTTATATTTTGTGCAGATACGCCGCACTGATTAAACCAGATGTGCCGTATCTATCTAATTTGCAGACTGTTTACTAACTTTGAAAATTTATTTCAGATGGCATTACCTGAGGCTGCACACAGACATCAGTGGCTCCGTTTCGAGGATATGGGACTGACTCCTGGTACTTTGGATGATTACTTGCGGAGACTAGACTCGATTTACTTTAAGAGAATATTTAGGGTCCAGGTTTTGGATATTGCTGATGTTGGATTGATTGGAGCGGGGCATGGTGCTGATAGTTTGCATCGCAGGTTGGAGATGGTGGTTAGTGATAATGATGATGAGGTGGTGTTTAGATCTTTTGCTTGGGAAAGGTTGTTTGGGGTCGATGAGCCTCTTATCAGGGAGCTTATGTTGGAGTTCTTCAGTACTGTCCATTACAGGGAGACTGATACAGAGTTGGATACCGCCGACACTTTGGTTTTTAGATTAGGGGGAGAGCATAGGCAGATGTCTATGCGATAGTTTATTCTGGTTATGGGGTTACACACTGCTGAGGAGCTTGATTCTGATGGATTTGCCAGGTACTGGGCTGACAGTTTGAGGGTAGTCCCAGATAGGGCGTTACTGGGTAATTACTGGGACAGGATCTCTTCAGGGGGTGATATCACTACTTTCACCCCTACTTACACACTGATCAGGGAGCCCATGAGGAGGTTATGCCACCGCATGATAGCTTTGACCATTGCTGGGAGAGGTCCGTCACCTGAGAAGGTAACCACTCTTGACCTTTTCCTTTTGAGGAGCATGGACGAGGGGTTGTCGGTGAACATCCCCCACTTTCTCGCACATTACCTCCATCGGGTAGCTGCAGGGAGAGATAGGAGGAGTCATATGACTAGCGGGCATTTTGTATCTAGGCTGGCCCGCCATTTTGGAGTGATTGGAGAGGAGATTCCAGCAGGGCTGGAGGTTGTGGTGACCCATCTCCCGGTTATTGACAGGGATTATTTGGTTAGAATTGGGATCTGTTAGTTAGCTATGGGGGATTACTTTTGGGTAGCATTGGGGCCCGCTAGAGCTGCAGGGCCAGAGGCGGAGCAGGGAGGTCCCCAGGGAGCTCCGGCTGCTGCTCCAGCCCATCAGGAGGAGCCACAGGCACCAGTACCCCCACCAGCACCTGTACGCACGGTGAGTCAGAGAGTTGAGGCAGTTGAGGGAGAGCTGAGAGCCTTGAGAGGCGTTGTAGATGGTATGAGGAGGGACTCGGAGTGGCTTGTTACGAGTGTGAGCTGACTTTTGGAGCAGCAGGGTATTACCCACACTCGTCCGGATGGTACTCATGTTGCAGGAGTGACACTTGCATACACTCGCAGAGTCCGGGCTAGGACAGATGATGCCAGTACTTCCAGGACCCGTCCACACGACCCCACTGACCCATGATCTCTTGATTTTACGTGTTTATCGACATTGTTCCATGCATATTACTATTATTTTTGGATTGTACTAATCGTTATTATCATGTATACATTTGATGTTTCAGTCTATATTTCTTATTATGCTTGACAAAGACTGGCATTAAGTTCAGCATGAGAATACGAGAGGACATGAGAGAAAACCGTGGAACGAGCCATTTTACAACAGACTGTTAACAGTCTGTCTGGTGAACACATGCGCCACATCTGGTACAACAGATGCGCCGCATCCTAACCTTTATTTTATTTTATTTCGTATTTATTCCAGGCTCGATACGGCGTATCTTTTTCCATAAGATACGGCGTATCGACTGACCTGATGATTTTCAGTTTTAATTTTTAAGTTTTATTTTTACTAACTACTCATGTATTATGCAAGTTTGAACTTTCTTAATTCAGGTGTGTTAAAGTCTTGAAGGTATTATAGATTCCTGCAATTTTTTTGGATACATCAAATATGAAGCTTAAAAGTTCTCATCCACAAGAAGTTGATTTTTGCTCTTATACAAATGGAGGATCATACCGAGTAAATCTCAGGGGAGTTTTTCCTGTTCTAATTCTTTTATTTTCCAGTTTTTAACCTTTGACACAAACAACGAGGACATTGTTTAACTTAAGTGGGGGGATTGGAGAATTAGAACACTTACTTGTCCTAAACTTTTTCAAAAATTATGCTTAAAATGCGCTTAATATATCAAAATTAAAAAAAAAAAAAAATTTAGCATGTTTTTGTTTAAGATCTAAGTTACATAGCTGCACACATGACGTTATTTTCAAAAATTTTGATTTTTCAAAATTCACAAATCTATGAGTGTGCCGGTGACTTGTAGACTTTAGAACTTGGCTTGTATACTATTCGAGACCACCATAATAAGTATTATTTATATAATTGGAATGACTTGTCTAAATTGGTAAATTTCTAGGATTACACCCAAAAAGCCTATTTTATGTTATGTGATATTAGCTAACTACACTGGTTAGTTAACCCCCGTATAAACCCTTTTGTTACTCTCATTTTTAGAGTAAGATACCCCTAGAAAAACACTCAGAGCCATTCCTTTCGTTTCTTACACCTTTGTTATAATGTTTCGTTACACCCTTACACCTTAGCTTACCCTGTAGATTAAAATCTGTGGTTGGTTAATTGCTTTAGGCAAAGTGTGTTTCCTTACATTATCTGTGTTTGTGTGCGTAATTCATTATCTTTGGTTAGGTCGGGAAATTGCACAATGCAATTGGAGTGAAAGTAAATATTGTATATCTTTGAGTTTTTTTTTGTGTGTTTACTACTTTCACTATTACCGTTATTTCTGAAGTCATGAAAAGTATGGAAAAATTATCCAGAATTATCATTTTAGTGATGTGGTGAAATTTTACACATCTATGTTTATGTTAAAAAAAAAATGAAAAAAAAAAGAAAAAGAAAAAGAAAAAAAGAAAAAGTTGGATGTTTGTTTTAACCAACTTATGTAAAGTTTTGTATTAAGTGGTCGATATCACCACTATTTGTTATATACTATATTTATGGATTGAATGGGAGTTGAACGTTATGGGAACGCCAACTAAGGTTTATTCTTTGATTAAGATCTTGTTGAGTATAATTCGTGTCTACCTAAAGCGTGTGTTTCAAGTGTTAAAGCGTGAGTTATTCTATGATATGAGTCTTATTCATGGGATGGTTGGGATAGTGATTAACCACACTTAGGATTTTAATTTATCTGTTTTGTTTATTTTTTATTTTTACACCAATTTGTATCCCAAATATTATCCATACCCTATATTATTCTTTATCCAAACCTTTGATTTATTGAGATTAGGGATTTGAGCAATCTTAAGTATCGTAGTCGTGGATTCGGCTATGTATTTATGATTTTGTCGCACTTTTTGATATATCTTTAGCCTATTCGAGTTAAGGATTTGAGCAATTGCAAGTATCGTGTTCGTGGATTCGATCATGTATTTGTGATTTTGTCGCCTTTTCTGGAATTTGAGATCGATAGAGATTAAGAAGAATGATTAACCCTTAACCAACAAACCCTTTTTACCGCTTTAGACTTGTTATTCCTTGGCTTTAGTGGGGGAGATGTGTATACTTGCCAAGCTTATGATAGAATATTCGTCACGACTGGACAGTTAAACGATTAGATTTGCTTTTATCAAAATATTTTATTTTACTTCTAATTCGTTAAGTGTTTGGTTGTGTGATTATGATAAAACGAATACATGCTTAAATATAAAAATAAATCCTAATATCTTTTAGGATACATTTTCATAAGATTAATTCTAAGGTTTACTTGGGGACAAGTAAAGTTCAAGTGGGGGGATATTTGATGAACTCAAATAAGTACATTTTATTATCTTGATTTATCCTATTTATTTGACTTGTTTTATTATATTATGTATGAGAATTGATACTTGATCGTTTACTTTTTTAATTCTCAGTTAAAAACAAGCATTTGGTGAAACTTAGCGATTATGGACTAAAAATGGAGAAAAATGATCAAGATTGGAAAAGGCTGCTGAAATGAAGAGATCGAAGACCATTGCCTGACTTTGAAGAATGCACGCATGCAATTCTGTCATGCGTTACATATAAAACTTTGGTCAACGAAGAAGAACCAACTTGTTCTACTCCAGATGCGCCGCATTATACTTCTTACATACGGCGCATCACTATCAAGATTTCACCAGTTTCGATCCAAGATACAAGAAGACATGCGCCGCATACAGTTATGAAGATACGCCGCATCTCAAGGCGGTGTACGAATATTCTGGAATATAATAACCTTGGACCCCACATGAAGTTAAGTCAATGCGCCGCATCTACTTATTCAATGCGCCGCATCTTACCTCAGACAGAAACTATAAATACCCCAAGACCAGACGAATTTCCAGAGCGCTAGTTTTAGAAGAAGACCGAAGACCAGAAAACCTAAGGCCGAATTCAGACGAATAGGCAGCACAAGACACACCCGAACGAAGATACAAGAGCTGTAAGAAGGTCCTGCATGTGTTTAATTCATTAAGTAGTTTTGTTTCATTGTATTAGTACACTTTAATTCATCAGGATTGGTGGCTTGTGTAATGTGACGAGAAAGATTGCACTCCCTTAAAACTGCTTTCCCATCAATTAAAGTTTATATGTTGATGTCTTTGGTTACTACTTATTAGTGCATTGATAACCTCTGTGTTTATTAGTGGCCTGCGCATTTAACTACGGAAGAGAATGTGGCTCCCACGGTTGTTACTAAATTGATCACTTAGGAATAACTTTTAGACATAAGTAATCATTAAGGGTTTACTCGCCGATAAGATTAGAGCCAACGAGAAAGGGTTAATTACATACACTTCATATAAAACTATCAATAAAACAAGTGACAATCTACTTAATCATCAGGACAGGTCTTCTTATTGTCTCGAGTATTTATCTGTGTACGTGCATGCCTATCGCTGATTCGTGCTCATTAGTTTAGTTTATTATTTAATTGCAACCAAAACGTGCCAGTCTCTCAGGCTGAACCCCCTTGCGTTAGATTAGGTTGTATAATTGACTTAAGATATTAAAATACTGATTAGAATAACTAGATAATACGTTCCACTCTTAGTGATCGACACTCTACTTACCATTATATTCATACTGACCGGGTACACTGCTCGTTAAGTGTGTGTGTTATTGATAAGTCGGCTAAATATAAATTTAAAACTTGAGTAGGCATTAATACTGCTAAACCGCAATGACACATCACGCGCATCAAGGTTGTTTGTAGAATTCTCGCGGTTGTTTCTTCATTATCTCACTTGATTGTGCACTTTGATTTCGGTGAGTTTTCATAGCCCCGACTTTTACATTGTTTATACATAATTTCTAAATTCTCGGGGGAGAATACATTGCACCATTTTTACATACGGACCAAAGTATCAAAATTCAGTTACATTGCTTAAGTTACATCATTTCCTGATTAAATTCCCCTATTTGAATCATGAACCGTTAATTGTGAGCAAGCGAGAGTGAGTGAATAGATATATTGAGGGTGACTCCTTCGTCCGAGTAGGTCGCTCCAACTTGTCAAACGGATGCATTTCATTTTAATTATATTAGAGTGATTGGCAAACCCTCAGATGGGGCATTTCATTTCAGTCTAGCTTCGGGGTCATGTGCTTAAGAGCTAATGTATTATTTTTATGTGGCATTGTTTTGTCATACACCTTATACTTGTGGTTTCCGTACAAACATTTCATTTACATAAACCTATGATTCTCACCAACATTATTGTTGACCATTTTTAGCAATGTATTTTCAAGTAATTAAGGTATGCGCATCATGGCTTGCATTTGGACCTAGTTTTGGAGTCGCGGTGTCGACGCGTCTCACTTATCTTTTATGCACTTATTATCGTTTGATTTGTATAAACTTATTTCCGCAAACTTGAAACATCTTTTGGGACCTAACTTTTGTAACTCTGAATGTTTTTAATTAATCAAACGATGTATTTTCAAAACGACACTTTAGGTCGTTCAATATAACTGTAACTGTGGTGCTATGATCAGTCACGCCCTCAAACGTTCCATTCCGCTGCAAATCCAGATATTTGGGGGTGTGACAACCTTCACCTCTTGAACCATGACTTCTCTCTTTTACCACACCTCATTCATTACCTCACCTCTACTTTAACTCATTGGAGGACTTTCCTCCTAGACCCTCTCATCCACTACCATTACCAACATTCTCATCCATTGAGAGAATATCAACACAACCACCATCTCATCACCTAGATGTTGACATCAACATACGACCACCCATAGCATACTTATCTTCCTCTCCACCACCCTCAAATGGCCTATTGTAGGTAATGAGAAGATGTCAACCATCACAATCACCTCAACCACCTCTACCAAACAATGATACATTTCCTCCCACACACTCTTCTCCACCAACACCTGTGGTACATCCACAACCCTTCCACATAGGTACAACCACCTCAAACTTACTGATGCGTGGTTTTGTAACCTTACAACAGGTTTTACCTCTCGAGGGATCTCAAGAGGCTTACAACCCCACCAGGCAGTGTACCTGACCGATGTAGTATAGTGTAGTGGTAAGTACGGGGGATTGATCGTTCTCCACAGGGAATAGTGTTCGTTAGGTATGAAAAACTACTCTAATAGGTCTAAAGGTTGAGGAAGATTCTTTTTTATGTTTTTATATTTTTTTATGAAAGCAAGTAAAATCTCGGTTTTGAAAGAGTGGGCGGAATTAGTTGCTAGTCAACTAACCCAAAATTACTACGAATGCAATAAAATAAATAACTGAAATGAAAATGTTGGTGAGAAACTTATGTGTAGAGAAATGTGTTTACTTAGATTTCCTTACTCCCTAACTATCTTTTACCGGTTAATTAGTGTGTATTAGTCGCGTGGATGACGGGTGTATTCCTTAATACCAATCGTGGGGTGGCGTACTTACTTCCCCAACTCTACAAGCTCCTACTTCACTCCTATGTCGAGCCGGCTAGGAAGCTCCTAACATGGGATCACTAGAATTCGCTTGTGCATTAAATACAACCATAAAAACCTTTAGTACGCATTTGGTTCATGTTTCTTAAGACGTTCAAGCAAGTTACCAAATAGGAAGTTAGCCAGTTTTCTTAAGCCTAACATAGATAAACAATCATCCAATACAACTAACAACACACTAATAACCAATAATCAATAGCTAGGTTTCATTAGATCTAAGCAAACACAAGATAAATTTAGCCAAACATGTTAATCAAAAGACAAGAATAAGATAAAATCAAACAACACATAGACATATTGAATGATTAATTGATAACTTATCTTCAATGTAACATGGAAGATCTCAAGGCAAAAAGCCTTGAAAAAGTAGCTAAAATCGTCTTAGGGTTTTCTCCCAAAATTCCACACACTAAGCTCTCTCCTAATGACAAAAAATTAGAAAACTATATATAGACTTTTGCATCTGACGGCGTCACCTTATGGATTGTGACGCCGTCACCTCGCCGCTTCTAGGGTTCCCGGATGACCTTCTTGACGCCGTCCCTCTTTAGCTTTTCAAAAATCCATTCTGGCTTATCAAGGCTTGACGCCGTCAGCTCGTGAACGTGACGCCGTCCCCTTATGATTTAAGCCGTGACGCCCTTGATCAAGTTAAAGCGTGACGCCGTCAGAATTCACATGCTATTTTCACTGGCTCATCATGAGTAATTTTCATATCCACCACTTTTGCCAAGCCATGACGCCGTCAAGAACAAATCCTGACGCCGTCAAAGGTACTTTCCAGCACAATTTTGAGACTTTGCCGTTTTCTTCACTTTTATGCTCCAAAAACGTCCAAAATGCTTCCTTTTCCAGATTTCTTCCCAAAAGTACCTAAAATGACAAAAGGAACGATTTAGGGCAATATTTGATCAAATAAATACGATTTAGGGCTTAAATGACCCCTTAAAAGCGGTACACTTTTCGCTTCATCAAATACCCTTACACTTGAGATTTGCTTGTCCTCAAGCAAATGCGCTTTTATTCTAATCAAAATACAAGTTAGGGGTCATTTAACACTAATATAAAAGTAATTACAACAAATAGTCGTTCCATTTTAATCATAATAAGCACGGAGATTATAGACTAGCACCTCACAAGTAGTGTTTAGATACTCACATCTCTCAAGTGTCATCAAAATAAATCTCATAAATGAAAACGGATAACATCTCTCACTACCTGTCATAGCAAATAGATTACCATAGGCTTGGGAAAGGATCGAAAACCTCATCCACTAGGCGTAAGCACCTAAGATAAACTATCAAAGAGGGCTTTTACATGGGTTATAACGTTAGGTGTAGGGATATGATAAACACGGTTTTGTTGGATAAGGGATATTTTACTGGTGGCGAGTTAAAGATCTTGATTAATTACATGTACTATACAATGTTGCTAAGCCAAGACTCGAGTCAATCTTAAGCTAAAAACAAAATAACAAAAACATAAAATAAACATAAAATGAAACGGGATGGTAGTCCGTATGTTTTTTCTATTTTTCTTTTTCTCATTTTTTTTTGTATTTTTCTTGATTTTTCGATTTTTTTTTTTTTTTTTTTTTTTTTTCATACACTCTTGCCCTACCATCCAAAATAATACATCAAAGGGGCGTTGCATTCCCCTTACACTTGAACTTTTACATAACTTTACAAATAACTATTCTAATGACTCGAATTAAGATAATCAAAACACTTGGAGTACTTTTTTAAAATATTTAGCACATATGGGGGTAATAAATGATGTTCTTCCCCATTACTCCATTACACTAGTACTTTACCCATGAGTCCCAATCGTCCCAAAACAATATGTACAAGGATATGACTCGACTTAGCAACCATGTAATCAACTAGATAATTAACTTGGGTTTAAACAAATGTTGTAACAATAATGCACTAAAAATGAGTGCATACAAGGTAGGCTAAGGCGATTTGGGTGTACATTTTAGTGGGGTGTAACAAATTCTTCCTTTAAGTAAAATGCTTAAAGGTCGAAACGAAAAGATAGGCTCTGAGGGGTGTACTAGGGGTATCGTGTACTAAAAATGAGTACAACGCAAAGGGTGTGGGAGAATTACTTGACCAATGTAGCCAATGTAGTTATAACAAAAACACAGGTGTAAAACAATGGGTTAATCCTAATGCCTCTTATCATGTAGTAAATCTAACTACACGAATGTAGTCTCACTTGTGGCCTTGGAATGGTCCTAACGCAAGTTCTAGAATCTAAGTGCTACCGGTACACACATCATAGCATAAATGCTTTTCCTACCAATTCTAGGGGCGAACCTCACATATTTGGGGTGGAAAATTTTTTAGTGGTACGGTTTTTGTGCTAGTCATATAACTCCTATCCATGAGACGCTCATTAAGATCAAAGTTTCACTCCTATATGTTGTAAAAAATTTTAAATTTGGCACTAAAATTACCCTAACAAGTATTTATCTCAGTTTTATTACACATCTACCATTAAACAAACAAAAATCAAGCGCAATTGTATTCTCTAAAATCGTACTTTTACCCCCCTTACACTTAAGATGAACATTGTCCCCAATGTTCAAATAACAAGATGTAAAAGTAAATAAGGTAAAAGAATGAAATCAAATACTCCCCTGATTCGCTCGGTGGATAATGAAATTACACGGTTAAATCTTCCTCCAAAGTAATGTAGAAGCTCCATGACTAATGCGTCGCCACAAGCTTGATCCAAAAACATCTCCTTGTCCAAAATAACCTGTTAAACCTGAGAAAACAAACACGAAAACCTGCATAACATCGGCGGGAAAAAATCTATATATAAGGATATAATGCTTGTGGAATGATAATTTTGCAGATTCCTGGAGATTATAAGTTAGAGATTTTAATAAAAACTTTTCTAAAAACAAAACTTTCAAAAATTTCTGAAAATTAAATCTGACGCCGTCAGGTTATGAACCCTGACGCCGTCAGAAATGACCTGACAAAAATTTTCATTTTAAGTTTCCGGAAAATTTCTGGAAAAACCTTTACCTTACTTCCTGGAATTCCTGCAAAACATCATTATGACTCGATACAAGCATTTGACTCAAACAAATACGAATATGTATGTTAATTTAATATTATTACGATTCATGTTAATTTGTGTTCTAATAAACCGATTTAGATTTCCCTTACACTTATCTTTTGCAAAATACCTTTATATGTACTTAAGACGAAGTTAAAAACAACATAAAGCATTTTCACAAATTACTTTTTAACATGAATCAATAATGATAAAAATTAAACACACATACGGAAAATAAAATCAAACAAACAAATAAATAAACACACAAAGCAAATAAAACAAATAAAGCTTGGGTTGCCTCCCAAGAAGCGCTTTTCTTTATTAACGAGTCTTGTAGCTAGACTCAAAGTCACGTACATTACGTGACTCCATCATCGGTCACGGTTCCTAGGCCATTCTCCTTTGATCCTCTATCAGAATCACTTTCATAGTAAAGGTATTTCGGGTCCACGTGATCAAAAGGATTGTTTCGGTATTTAGAACTAAGTTCCTTATCGTGCTTAAAGAATCCGCTTGACAGGTCAAAAGTGTCCTTACATCCCCTTCTCACATCATCATCACATAACACGAGTTGGGAACTTAACCCATCGAGCCCTTTATAATCAATCTCCTTGAATTCTCTCATCTTGTAAGGTGTTTGGTATGAGATTTCCCTAATCCCATCGGTGAAAGTCATGATCCCATTGAGCTCGTCCACAACCAAGCTTGTGGCCTGGCAAAAAGGTGCCCCAAAAACAACTTGTGATAACCTGGGATCGATGTACTCTTCGATATTATCGACGATTGCGAAGCTCATAGTGAATGTCATATTTCCTACAAACACCTGTATATCATCATCTATGCCGATGTCGTCCTTCCCTTCATGAATCATCCCCCATCTGCAAATGTTGCTATAATGAAACAAGAACATCACATTTTTGTGTAAACATGTGTCAATGTAAACATTATAAAAATGCTTGTGACCAATCATGCAAGGTATTTTGAGATTATTTGGATCATGTCGCTTAATTCGGCCAGGCCTTCTACCGTGTAACCCCCATGTGTTGCCACTTGCTGATGGTTGATACTCATACACTTCTTCACAGCCATCCTGAAAAATCACTTTCCTGACACCATCGGTAAATAATGCACTCCTATCATCCTCATCGAGTATCACTCCCGTTGCTTTTATGAATGGTTTGCCTAGAACAAGGCCAGTTAAGGATGGGCTGATGATAGAGTTCATGTTATTAATTACAGTTAACTCGACATGAAAGAGGAACTTTTCTATCATAATTGGTACCCTCCTTATTACCCCGATGATATTAGACCCTTCATATTTGACTTGTTCAGTGAAGGCTTCGTTATATAGAGAGAGGGATATTGCGCTCATAGAAGAGTTGGGGTTTATGTAGGCATCTTTTATAAACTTTTTCCTAGTGGTGCAAGATATCTTAAAGACCCTAGGAGCGCCATCCTCTATTCTCTCTCCGAATCCCATAGGCGACCTTGCTGTGCCCCTCTCAAGTTCCTCTACCAGGGGGCGGTCTAGCAGTCCTGGGAGCCCATGAGACATTTCGGATTTCTCTTCCGAGCCCTCCTCATCACTCACCTCTATTGTACTCGAGTTCTTTGGTGAGTCTAGATAGTCGTCGGGCGCCTCGGGTTTCTTTTCGGGAACTTCACCCTCCATTTCATTGTCCACATTCTTGGCTGTTTGTCGGTCCAAATTTGGTTTAGGAACAGGTATTGTTGTAATGGTGTTCATGAAGTGGAGAGGTTTCGAAGGGGTATGAGTATCTCCTGTTTTTTTTTCGTTTGGTGATATGTATTTGAAGAGTTTACTAGGGTGCTTGATTTTTACAGGAGGGGGGGTTTGGTGGGTCACCGTAACAGATTTGATCTCATTAACTCGTGCCAACTCACAAGTTGACCTGCCAGCAAGGCGATCATTGATAATCTTTAACAGGTTATCGACCTTGTTGTTCATATCAACTTGCTGTTGTCTGAATTGATTCTCAAGTTTGGAGAGCTGTGTTTCTTGAGAGAGAATGAATTTTTGCAGTGATTCCTCGCGATTTTGTTGTGTATGCGTGTGTCGCTGAGGATAATGTTCAGACCAGGTGAGCGGGGTAGAGTCATTGAATGATACGCTACGAGTTTGGTTCCAACTAAAATTTGGCTTATTCTTCCATGCCTCATACCCATCTTCGGAATTTTTGGGCCCATAATTAGTGGCGAGCCACTTATCTCCCGCCTTATCGATTCGCGAGGATGCGAATTCTTTGAAAGCCTGTTTGGGAAGTTCCATGCAATCATGAGTGTCGTGGGGACCACTACATAATTTACACGAAGAAGTGATTTTGTTTTACTTGGCTTAAAGGTTTAGGAGCCTCGTAGGATTTCATGAGAAACTTGACTTGGTCTTCAAGTTCTATGATCCTACGGTCGGAAGTGCTTGAATTGTTCGAAGGCAAAGATATTGCCTTGACCTTTTTATTCAAATCACGGGGATCACTCCAACTTTCGTTGTCATAAAGAGCAAGATCCTCTAGGAGAGCCCATGATTGTTCCGCACTTAGATCACGTAGCTTGCCACCGGCCGATTGGTCAATGGTTTGCCTCGTGGAGAGATTGATATGGTCATAGAAGATTTGGACTTGGAGCCAAAGTTCTATGCCATGGTGAGGGACTTTTTGGAGTAAGTCCTTGAATCGAGTCCATGCCTCGTAGAGAGTTTCGCCTTGACGTTGTTGGAACATCAAGATATCATTCCTTAGCTTGGTAGTTCTTCCCGGTGGGAAAAACTGAGCAAGGAAACGAGTGGTGAGATCATCCCAAGAGGTAATGGATCCTGCGGGTTGACGTTCTAGCCACTGACTAGCTTGGTCCCGCAAAGAGAATTGGAAGAGACGCAATCGGGTCGTCTCTCGAGTGGCAACATCAAGGTCTATAGAATCAACGATTTTAAGAAAGTCCTTGAGATGTTGATTAGGATCTTCAGAACGAAGTCCATGGAATGTGCATCCGCTTTGCACCAACCGGATGGTGTCGGATCGCAAGGGTGTGATATTGGCTCCTTGAGTGAGCTCAATGGTGTTTCGATAGCCATGGTGGCTAGGACGGGAATACTCTCCTAAAGTACGGGCTCTAGGAGGTGGTGGTGGTTGTTGTGGTGGTGGGTTGTGGGGGTTAAGGATATTACCATCTTCCATGATGTCGGATGGTATGGTTACGAACAAAGACACGAAGAAAATAGATAGACTAAAGAAAACCTAGAAAAAATAAAATAAAAATCTCACTAGAAAGGAATCTAGTGAGTAGACCTAATAGAAATAAAAATTCAACCTAAACAATAACTATTCCCCGGCAGCGGCGCCAAAAACTTGATGCGTGGTTTTGTAACCTTACAACAGGTTTTACCTCTCGAGGGATCTCAAGAGGCTTACAACCCCACCAGGCAGTGTACCTGACCGATGTAGTATAGTGTAGTGGTAAGTACGGGGGATTGATCGTTCTCCACAGGGAATAGTGTTCGTTAGGTATGAAAAACTACTCTAATAGGTCTAAAGGTTGAGGAAGATTCTTTTTTATGTTTTTATATTTTTTTATGAAAGCAAGTAAAATCTCGGTTTTGAAAGAGTGGGCGGAATTAGTTGCTAGTCAACTAACCCAAAATTACTACGAATGCAATAAAATAAATAACTGAAATGAAAATGTTGGTGAGAAACTTATGTGTAGAGAAATGTGTTTACTTAGATTTCCTTACTCCCTAACTATCTTTTACCGGTTAATTAGTGTGTATTAGTCGCGTGGATGACGGGTGTATTCCTTAATACCAATCGTGGGGTGGCGTACTTACTTCCCCAACTCTACAAGCTCCTACTTCACTCCTATGTCGAGCCGGCTAGGAAGCTCCTAACATGGGATCACTAGAATTCGCTTGTGCATTAAATACAACCATAAAAACCTTTAGTACGCATTTGGTTCATGTTTCTTAAGACGTTCAAGCAAGTTACCGAATAGGAAGTTAGCCAGTTTTCTTAAGCCTAACATAGATAAACAATCATCCAATACAACTAACAACACACTAATAACCAATAATCAATAGCTAGGTTTCATTAGATCTAAGCAAACACAAGATAAATTTAGCCTAACATGTTAATCAAAAGACAAGAATAAGATAAAATCAAACAACACATAGACATATTGAATGATTAATTGATAACTTATCTTCAATGTAACATGGAAGATCTCAAGGCAAAAAGCCTTGAAAAAGTAGCTAAAATCGTCTTAGGGTTTTCTCCCAAAATTCCACACACTAAGCTCTCTCCTAATGACAAAAAATTAGAAAACTATATATAGACTTTTGCATCTGACGGCGTCACCTTATGGATTGTGACGCCGTCACCTCGCTGCTTCTAGGGTTCCCGGATGACCTTCTTGACGCCGTCCCTCTTTAGCTTTTCAAAAATCCATTCTGGCTTATCAAGGCTTGACGCTGTCAGCTCGTGAACGTGACGCCGTCCCCTTATGATTTAAGCCGTGACGCCCTTGATCAAGTTAAAGCGTGACGCCGTCAGAATTCACATGCTATTTTCACTGGCTCATGAGTAATTTTCATATCCACCACTTTTGCCAAGCCATGACGCCGTCAAGAACAAATCCTGACGCCGTCAAAGGTACTTTCCAGCACAATTTTGAGACTTTGCCATTTTCTTCACTTTTATGCTCCAAAAACGTCCAAAATGCTTCCTTTTCCAGATTTCTTCCCAAAAGTACCTAAAATGACAAAAGGAACGATTTAGGGCAATATTTGATCAAATAAATACGATTTAGGGCTTAAATGACCCCTTAAAAGCGGTACACTTTTCGCTTCATCACTTACTTCCACAACCTTCTTTCTTAAAACCAACATCACAACAACCAAGCCACAATGACACTTGTAGTCATTGTAAACATGTCCAAACCTTAGTTCATGAACTATGTGATGAAGTACGTTTCATGTTCTACCATCTTCTTGAACGTCTTGATGACGTTATCAAACCAAACCTACCCGAAAAACCTTGAAGTACAAGCATAAATGGTCTCAATATTCTAGTATTAGGGCTAGACTTTGTTAGGATTTTTCCTTTTTAGATCATTTTCTTAGTTTTAGAGATTTGAACAATGTACGTAACACGTCTCTTGTCTTATTAAATGAATCTATTTGATTATGTGCTTCTTGTCTATGTGAGCATGATTGGTGTGATTATTACTTGTCTTCATATCTTTTCTATTGTGCACTGCTGATAACAAACTGCAGGTAAGCCGGATCCATTACTTTGTACTAGCCGGATCCCTTTTTCAAAGGAACCGATGGATCCGGACAAACAGAACACTAACCAAATTTTATGCAGCTCCATTTTCTGCAATGGGACACAATATACTTGTCTTCTAACCTTTGTTTTGTAGATTTTCAAAAATACACATGGAGTACTTGACCCCCTCATTAAGGGGGAGCTTTCGTCCAAGTAAAACAATTGCAAATACTTGCAATGAGCACATCTAAGTCTCCCTAATTACTTGACGCCCTCAATAAGGGGAGCAACCGTAGAGGGGGAGCAACTAAGATCTTATTACTCTCTTCTCTCTATTAAACACCTTTTCTTTCACTTACTTTTCTTAAAACTTACATTCGGGTTAGTTGCTTTTCGACACTCTTTTTGTTTCGACAAAAGGGAGAGAAAGAGTAAAAACTACAATTCAAAAATTTACGAATTTTAATTTTATTAAAATAATTTTATTTTTTGTCATCAACAAAAAGGGGGAGATTGTTAATACAAATAGACCTTCAAACCGTTTATTTATCTTTTACGATCTTTCAACATTTTGTCGATAACAAATGTAAAATCATTTTAACGAGATAAATAAATTACGTAATTCTTTGAGCCAATAGTTTGCTAACTCATTTCATTAAACAAGTAAACCTTAAACATATATAGTTAAGTAGTTTACATGAAACCAAAACTATTTTATTAAAACACTTTAGTAACATTTGTTATTTACATTTTATAAAATACATGTTAAGAAAAAGCTAGTAAACACTAGGACAATCCATGACCCAAAACCAAGTCCGTAAAACATAACCCATGGAGCATTGATCCATAACCCATGACCCATTGCATGACATATACCATGACATCTATAATGGGCAAAATCCATGACCCATGACCCAAAGTCCATAACCCATAATCCAAAGTCCTTGACTCATGACCCAAGATGTCTTTGACATCAGGCATGAAATCATCTATCCATGGATCATAACTCATAACCCGGTTTGTAACCCAAAATCCGGACTGGTTTACCCAGTTACCCGGACCCCTGAGTTTACACTAGCCGGATCCCTTTGGGGAGGGAACCGGTGGAACCGGGTGAACAGTAGGCAGTTTTGTCTATAAATAGTGAGTCATTTCTCTCTTATCTCTCACCCCTTTTTGATTTTACTTCTCTCTATACTCTAAACTCTCTAACCTCAGATCTAAGGATCTTTCTATGTAGTTTCTCTTTGTGATTCTCTAGGTTCCTTCCATAAGGCGAGATCACAACCTCTCAAAGACGTACAAGCTCGTGATATGGGTTTCTTTGATTCTTCTCTTCTAAGATTACAGAAGTGGTTCTTGTTCTTTCTTTCTTCTCAAGGGGTGTTGTAGATGTGTTGAGTCGATAGGTGTAAAAGGACGTTGGATCCTTTAGTCGAGTTGTATTGGGTGTGTTGGTTTGGTCCGCCGTGCTAAGGACCCGGTATCTAGCCTTGTACCGGATAAAGTATAGGCGACGAAGGTTTGGTCTACCTTGTGTGAAAGACCCGGTATTTAGCTTTGTACTGGATAAAGTGTAAGCGGCGTTGTGAAGGCTTCTCCGCCATGTGAAAGGAGTTTGCGTTGTGCAGTGATTACGAACTCTCGACTAGGTGACTCGGGGAGTGGAGTAGGGCAAGGAAGGTGTCCTTGTAGCCGAACCACTATAAATACTTGTGTTGTGGTTGTTTCTCTCTATCTTTATCTCGTAGCTTAGATTTATATACTTTAATCTATCAATATCCAACACGTCAAAACTAGATTGACATAAGTCAATCTATAAGTTTTAATAAGTGATTTTAATCGGTAAAACTATTCAACCCCCCTTTTTATTTATCTACAATACTCTTCGAGCTTATGTTGAAGAAGTAGGAATTGAACATCAAACTTCCATTGCAAGATGTCCAGAATAGAATGGGGTTGTTGAAAGACGCTACAGGAAGTTAGTGGAAGCTGCAAGAACGATGTTGACTGATGCTCAACTTCCAGATTACTTATGGGCTGAAGCTGTCTCGACTGCATGCTATACTTAAAACCGTTGTATGATAAACCAACGCCACCGCAAAACACCTTATGAGCTTATCCATAATCAAAAACCCAATATTAAATAATTTCATGTATTTGGTGCTCTTTGTTACCAAAATAATGACCGTGAAGACTTTGGCAAACTCAAAGCTAAAGCTGACATCGGTGTGTTCGTTGGATATTATGAAAACTCTAAACGCTTTTGCATCTGGACTCGTCGTTCAAGAGAAATCGTGGAAACCATTCATGCTAATTTCGATGAACTTACAGAAATGGCTTCTGAGCAAAATAGCTTAGGACCCACAACCAATTGTCTAAACTTTCCTGATCAATCAGCTGCACCTCTTTCGCTAAACCATCAAGAATTGGAAACCTAGTTTGCTCCATTGTTTGATGATTCATTTGCATGTCGTGCACCAGATGTATCAAATGTTGCCGCTGCACCATGTGATAATATTCCTATACCTGATACACCTGCACCAACTACTACAACCGTTGTAACAGATGCACCTCCAATTGAATCGCCGACAGTAGGTGAACAAACTGCTTCCAACACTAACAATACAGCTGATGATCAACCTGAACAAGAATTACCTGCACCTGCATATTACAAAGGAAATGCCTTCTTCAATCCATTTGCTCCGGCTCCAACCATTCCCGATATTGCAGGGTCGTCTACACGCAACTTGGATCCGTCTAATATGCACACACTTTTCAACATTACCCTTCAACACACAAATGGACAAGAGATCATCCATTAGTAAATGTGATTGGTAATCCAAATAATCCAGTCATGACACCACGATAAAGACTTTACACGGATGGTAAAACATGCATTTATGCTCTTACTGTCAGTCAAGCTGAACCAAAGAACATTAAAGAAGCAATGACTTATGACAATTGGATTGAATCAATGCAGGATGAAATCGATCAATTCAAGCGTCTTGAAGTCTGGGAATTGGTAGAAAGACCCGATGGAGTCTATGTTGTCGGACTTAAATGGATTTGGAAAAACAAACTTGATGCTGATGGAACAGTAATTCGTAACAAATCACGTCTGGTTGCTAAAGGCTTTAGCCAAGAAGAAGGTATTGATTTTGAAGAATCCTTTGCACCAGTGGCTAGACTTGAAGCTGTCTGAATGTTTCTGGCATATGCTGCCCACAATAACATCATCGTTTATCAAATGGACACGAAAACTGCATTTCTGAATGGGCAACTTCGTGAAGAAGTGTATGTCACTCAACCAGAGGGCTTCATCGATCCAGATCATCCTAACCATGTGTACAAACTCATGTAAGCCATTTACGGACTTAAACAAGCCCCGAAGGCATGGTACGATAAACTGTCAGCATTTTTACTTGCTAATCACTTTACCAAAGGATCAGTTGATCCCACACTGTTTATTCAAAGACACGGGGTGGACATCTTAATTGTTCAAATTTATGTTGATGACATAATTTTTGGTTCAAGACATAAAAAGTACTCAAATGCTTTTGCAAAACTAATGAAACAAAACTTTGAAATGTCCATGATGGGTGAACTAAAGTTCTTCTTAGGACTTCAAGTTCATCAACCCCCCCGTGGTATTTTTCTAAACCAGTCCAAATATGCTCTTGAGATTTTAAAGAAACATGGCATGACAAGTTGTGATACTTATAATACCCCTATGTCTGCCTCATTACCAAAGCTGGATGTTGATTTACATGGGACACCAGTTGACCCTACAAAATACCGAAGTATTATAGGGTCTCGCATGTATCTAACAACCAGCAGACCAGATATCGTATTTTCTGTATATCTATGCTCCCATTATCAGTCAAAACCAACTGTAAGACACCTCTCTGAGGCTAAAAGAATCCTTCGATACGTAAAGGGAACCATTAACTTGAGGATCTAGTATCCGAAGGATTATGGTTTTGAACTAATAGCCTTTCCAGATGCTGATCATATAGGATGTTTAGACACACGTAAAAGTACATCTAGTGTAGTGCAATTTCTAGGAGACAAACTTCTATCTTGGCAGTTAAAGAAGCAGGATTGCACATCATTATCATCAACAAAATCAGAGTATTTAGCCATGTCAACATGCTGTGCTCAAGTCATTTGGATGCAATCACAGCTGATGGACTACGGTTACAATTACAATAAGATTCCCATGTACTGCGACTCCCAAAGTGCCATTGCCATCTCATGCAACAGGGTTCAACATTCAAAGTCAAAACATATCGCACTACGATATCATTTCATCAAAGTGCATGTTGAAAAGGGTACTATTGAATTATACTTTGTCGGTACTGAATGCCAATTAGCTGATTTATTCACCAAAGCCTTGCCCCATGCAAGATTTGTGGAATTAGTTCACCAAGTTGGTATATAGTTTTTGACTCCAGATGATTTGAAAAACTTTCTTAAAAACATCTAAGACAGTCAAACACCAAAACATTTTGTAAATATTTTATCCAAAAACACAAAAAGATTTTCTTTTCTTATTAAAAAAAATAAAAAAATAAAAAAAATAAATTTCTAGAACAAAATTTCCATCAACATTGTGGTCAAATACAAACAATTTCACCATTTTTTCCTAACAAGTGTTGAGGGGGAGTAAGAAATTTTAAAATATTTTTCAGAAATTGTACTTGCATATTTTTTTCCTCAAAAAGATGTTATTTATTTTAATTGTGTTGGTAAAATGTCCTCCGGTAAATACCCTCCTTGTACTTATATTATTTTCAAAAGCTTAAAAGAGTTTACGTCTAAAGTCGAGGGGGAGTATTAATATTTTTGTTTTGCCAAATAAATGACCAAGTATTTCTATTTTATGACACAAGGACTAAGGTTGCAAAGTTATGTGGTTAAAGGACCAATTGTGTCAAAATTTCAAAGACAAAGAATAGTCAAAACCATCTTTGACCGAACATTCAACACACCTGCACACACATTTACTATATCCACCAAACAATCCAATGAACCAAAATCGATTGAAAAATCCGTTCATCAATCCTTAAATCTGTAAGTGTTAATATGATCTATGCTTTAATATAAACAAGGGTTTTTGATCGTTTAACGATCCAACGGTTAAATTTCACAATCAATGATTTAGGGTATATGGTTTTTAATGAATTAGGGAAAACCATTTTAGTGTGTTAATGTGTGATGTTTGTGGTGGGATTTGATCCTAACAATCTCCTAAACATGTTACAATAACCTAATCGTTCCCAGAAACATCAATTGATCGATTTTGAATATAGGGGTCATACGAACCAAATTGGGGAAATCTGTTCTTGCGTGTTTTGATGTAATTTAATTAGTAGGAAAGTGTTTAATCACAATATTGAAAACTTGAATGCATGTTAATTAAACCAAAAACATGTTAAGATTCAAAATTAAGGTTAGGGTTTAAGGGTGCACGTTCAGTCACCATCTTCGATTCTTGTGGTTAAAAATTGTTATAACTTGGACAAAACATTTAGATTAGCCTCAGGAACACTCGCCAATAATTGCATCTAACATTTAACATGTGAATCTCTTTTTTGTCAAATATGGTCTAAGGGTTTTACGCATAAGCAAATATGGGACTTTTATGCTTAAACGGGTCAGTTGTTGAGTGTATAATCATGATTAGATAAGTTTTTTATCAGTGGTTTGTTGTTCAAATGACAGGATCAATAATTTTGTAAGAATTCAAAGGTTACGAACAAGTCATGAAAACTTTACGCATAAGCGTCTATAGTGGAATACAAATTTCTTGGAAAGAAATTCATAAAATTTTTACGAATAAGTCATATTCTTACGCATAAGACTCATTTTTATGAATAAGTCTACTATTTACGAATAAGGCCTATTCTTACGAATAAGTCTCATTCTTATGCATAAGACTCATTTTTACGAATAAGTCTAAAGTTTACGAATAAGGCCTATTCTTACGAATAAGTCTCATTCTTACGCATAAGACTCATTCTTACGAATAAGTCTCATTCTTACGCATAAGACTCATTCTTACGAATAAGTCTAATGTTTACGAATAAGGCCTATTCTTACGCATATGTTGCATTCTTACGCATAAGGCTGATTTTTACGAATAAGCCATATGTTTACGAATAAGACTGCCTTTTACGAATAAGTCACAATTTAAGAATTTGTTTGAAAATGAATTACCTTTTGTCACTCTTACTAATCAGTTCAAAATATTCTAATATTGTAATGTGTATGTGTGTCATTAAAGTT
This sequence comes from Artemisia tridentata subsp. tridentata, assembly GCA_021014915.2. NCBI lineage: Eukaryota > Viridiplantae > Streptophyta > Magnoliopsida > Asterales > Asteraceae > Artemisia > Artemisia tridentata. The sequence continues at coordinate 155,103,368 of CP139506.1, forward strand.
AATATCTCATCAAACATAAAACATCACAACAGCAATTAAAGTATTTAATGTGACTTAAAATGAAAAACACTCATTCCACTAATTTCATAACAACAAACAAGGTCTAAGACAATGAATCAGACTTATACCATTTACTAGCAAACTGTGTTTCTTCAATGTCTGTTTCTATGACTTATGACTTTCAGATCACAACAATGTCTGCACTACAAGTAGGGATGCAAACGAGCCGAGCCGAGCCCGAGCTTTACTATACTCGAGCTCGGCTCATCAATTTTTTAACAAGCTCGAGCTCGGCTCGATCCGAGCCTTTATTTTTGTGCTCGAGCTCAGCTAGATAAGGTTTCATAAAGCTCGAGCTCGGCTCGATAAGGCTCGAGTAAATAAAAAAGTACTAACATATCATCTTCCTAATACAACTAACGTACTCCCATCAACAACAAATGTTTTTTTTTTCTTTTCGTTCGTTCATAAATAGAATAAAAAAAATCAAGATTTGCTCAAATCGAAATGACAAACAAAAATACCAATTGACTTCAGATCTTGAGCAACAAAGTCTAAACCCAACCTTACACTAGACACTGCCACAAATCTTACATCACTTCCCAACTCACAATCCATTATCTTAGATCTAAACAATTACTGAAAAATAAATTACTAATGAAGATCTCAGTTTGGTTTATTTCGTATCTCGTATGAGATTTTCAGAACCTTTCAAGATTTTCGCAAATCGAAATGAAACCATACAATCATCGATCTATCTTTGTTGAAGCAAAACCTCATTCATTCAATATCCGAATCAAAAAGAAAATGAAATCTAACAAGTTTGTTAGTTTCTTTCTTCAGTTCGTTTCAACTAAACATAAAATCAATTCCATAAAAACCTTACCCGAGACCCATAGGATCTTGAAGCCGAAAAACAAGAGATTGTTGTTGTTGTTGTGGTTATGTTATGTTGATTTGTTTGGATGAGATAAGGGGTGATTAGGGATTTAAACAAGAGGAGAGTGACTGATTATCAAAATGGACGGATATTTTTTATTCTTTCCCAGATCTAATTTTTTGGTGGGAAGCGTGTATGTGTAAAAGGGGGCGGATATGTTTATGCTAGGTGTATTTAGGGTTAGTGATATATACAGGTTATCAATTATCAATGGATTGGGCTTGATGTCTTGAGCATTGGGCTGAATTAGGCTTGATTTGGATTGGCTTATGATTAAGGCTCGATAAGGCTCGACGAGCCTACTCGAGCTCGATAAGTAAACGAGTTGATTTTCAGGCTCAAGCTTGGATTGAGCTCGATAAGGCTCAGCTCGTTTCGAGCTTTTTATCGAGTCGAGCTCGAGTAGCTCTGCTCGTTTGCAACCCTAACCACAAGCTAATGTAGAGACCCCACAAAAGCTCACAATGGAAAACACCTTTCCTGCAGACTACAACAAAGTCATTGGCAAAAACAATCTCTGTGTTGAATTCAACAAGTTCACATGCATTGAATCATCCTGCCAAGTAGCAGTACAAGCTAATGTAGAGACCCCACAAAAGCTCACAATGGAAAACACCTTTCCTGCAGACTACAACAAATTCATTGGCAAAAACAATCTCCGTGTTGAATTCAACAAGTTTACATGCATTGAATCATCCTGCCAAGTAGCAGTGGAAGCTCTTAAACACCGTCCCTACAAATTCATGATGAGAAAGTCTGCCTCAGTCCCAGAGTTCTAAATTCATCAGTTCTGGAACACAATTCAACTTGATATGAGTGAAGAATCCTTTACTTGCACTCTACACAAACGTCAAGTCACTATGGATATTGATACTCTTCGCTCCATACTCCTCTTACCAACACTTCGTCCTACTGAAGAATATCACTCGACTCCATCAGAGAGGGAAGTTCTTGACTTTCTCAAAGAAATTGGTTATGATGAATCAGAAGGGGTTGTTTCAACACATTCAAGAGTGAATATCAAGAATATGCCACAGCCTTGGAGAATGATGTACATCATCATTGACAAATCTGTATCAGGAAGAGACAGTGGGCATGAGCATCCCAAATTGCCACATCTTCAGATATTTTAGGGCATAGTCAGCGTTAAGTTGATTGACTATGCAAGCCTCATTTGGGAAGACTTAGTGAAACACATACAGAAGGGAGGTAACAAGATTCCTTTTGTCAGATACACTAAGTTTCTCATCGACAACTTTCTCAATGAATTCGATGATATTCCTCGACGACTTGATGATGAGGACAAGCACACTATTAACAATGAGCATGCATTAAAGATGAACAGGATATTAGGAGCAAGTACTCAAAAGCAAGGAATACCACTTCCTGATTGTCTTCTTACCGAGAAAGTTAAAGCCGCAACATACTACAAATATTATTTTGAAGCTCTTAAAGAATAGAAGGTCGGATTCTTTGACGAAGAAACTCAAGCTTCATCTATCAAGAAAAGAGGTCAGAAGGTAGGAAAAAACAGGGAGCACTGGTAGCACAACAAAGGCCAAAAATCCTACTCCTCCAAAGATCAGAAAGAAAAATGTACCTGCTAAAGTTATCAAACTAGAACCTTCTCCTGAATGATCACCTCAACCTTAGGAAGAATCAGAAATAGAATTTGATGAGCCTGTGGTCTACAAATAAGCTCATGCAAGTGAAACCGTGACTACCGATGAAATGAAGAAAAAACATGACGAAGATGATGAGATGAAGAAGGAATCATTTGCTGAGCTTGAAAAAGAAATCGACGACTATTGTGCGGAAATGGAAGATGAAATGGAGGGTGACAATGAGAAGAGGTTGAAGCAACCGATGACGGAGGATGAACAACAGACTGAAGATGACACGGACTTCAGGCTAACGACTGAAGAAATAAATGAGAGAAATCTCAAGAGTGGCCTTCAACAAAGCAGAATAATGACATTTGAAGGAAAACAACCACCTCCTCTTCTAGTTAATCAACCAGGTAAGGAAAGGGGTCCAGCAGTAGAGCTCAACCAATCAATACACCTAATCCTGATCTAGTCAATCAACCTAGTAAGGAACAAGGTACAGACACGGAACACCAAAAGTCTACAATGATTGTCCATGAACGAAAGGAACAACCATAGGATGAGGAAATGCATGATACTGAATACCAACATGATGATATAGGGGAGAACTTATTGATAACTGTTGATGATGTAAGAAAGGTTGTAGAAGAAGTTACCATGAAGGAAATAGGTAAAGAAGAAGAACAAAGGAAACAGAAAGAGATTGAGGATGCCAAACTAGCTGAAGAAGAAAGATTACATGATGAAGCTGATAACTACATCATAGACAATCCCGATCACAAACCTGAAACTTCTCCTCCTTCACACAAAGACTTAGAAACAAACATTCACAAAGACACTTCGGCCATTCCCAAATCATCAACACAATCATCACCTCCACCAACATAAACAACATCAAAATCCACACACAAATCAATCAAGAAACCAGCTGACACATGGATGTCTCAAGCCAAAGTCAAAATTCAAATTGCCGTAAAGAAATCTCAATTTAAAAAACACAACAAACTTGAAGATAAAGTTAAAACACTCACGAGCCTTGTCACTGGTTTAACCAATCAGATGATTGATCTACAACAAACCAAGCAAAGGGTTGATGAATACTTGTCAAAAGATGTCAAAGCTGATATGGATATGCTGATTATGAAGTACACTGAAGAAAATCTGACAACAAACCTGGTAAAAGTTACTTCAAAAGAGTTGAAACATCAGCTAAAGCCGTTGAAAGAGCAACTCCATCAAACTATCAGAAAAATTGTCAATGAAGTGATTTCTTCTACTCCCCTCACTCTTCACACAGTTCTAGCACCAAAGGAACTTACACTTAAAGACCTTCAAATTAAAATATTTGAAAAACTGTCTGATAAGACAACCATGACTTAAGAAGAAATAGCAATCATGGATGCTATCTCGGTAAATCTGTCGAAAGAATCATGCAAGGAGGTGGCTGACACTCAAAAGACACCAAGAGAAGATAAAGACCCCGATCCAAACTCACAATCAAAGAAACAAAAGTCCACCGGTGGTCGTTCATCTTCTCATAAGGAACTGGTCAACCCTTCTACTACCACAACAACTCAGAATCAACCGAAACCATCTGAGTTAGCACCCAAAGCAGATGATCATTTTGAATACACCGGTGCTGATAACTTGGAACAACCTGATCCTCAACCTCACACCATACCTGGACCATCATCAACCTCCAAGAGCATAACAGATTCAAAAGACAAACAGCCAAAAGTTGTCAAATAGCTTGACAACGACAACACAGCCGAATACGGATGGTTTGATGAAATGGTCAATGCTGAACCACCACTAGCTAAAGATCGAGAACCGATGGGTGGATGAACTATGGAATATGTTCAGAAGATAAAGCATGACTTCCACATTAAGAAACTCAACAAAAAGGAACTTAGAAGGATCAAGAATGCAGCCTTCAATCTTCTAAAAGATCAATCTAGGTGTGCAATCAAACTTGAATATCATCTGGAAAACATTGCTCGTGCAATATCCAATGATATCGATTGGCTCATTCCTGAGTTCAACGTGGATCACACTTCCAAGAAATCTGGACCATATTACACAGATTGGACCAAGCCATTACCAATGGTGGGAAAACCAGAGTAACCAAGGATTTCGTTTCACATCTTCTTCAGCACCGACCTGGACTTCATGCAACATGGAAACACATCCGCAAGGGAGCATGCAACCTCCATGACCCTTTGAATCCCAGCTGCAAGGTACTTAAACACCACAATAGAAGATGATGCAACACATCTATTCGTTGACAAACTTGTGGTTTACGATAGAGATGCGTAGTACGGGATTCATCACTGGAATCAAAGGCGAAAGCTCTTCTAGCGCAGTAGCAGGCTAGAACAAACAAATGGGGATGTCATGCATAACCAACAAATTATTGCCATCCAGTTTATATCAACAGCTACTAAATGGGGCTATTCCTTTCTTAAGAAGATTGTCGTCAAGCGTCAAGAAGAAAAGGAGTATAAATTCTTTGAAGCTGACTTTCCATCGTTGAATCTAAATGAAATTGAATACATGTACCTTCTTAAAGTCCAAGGAAAACTGCGTAATCCACCAATGGATATTCAGCTTGCATTCATCACTTCTCTTCTGATCATCATAAGCAGCATCATTATTCGGGAACACGTTGAAGATTTACAAGTAGGTGTTGAAAGTTATCAAAGGCAACTGCACTTGACAGCTCCACTTCTTCACTTCAACAACATCAATCAGAAGTCATAGTACACACTAATGAAAGAACCTGCATTTGGATTCATCTACAAAAGTGCCTTTGCTCACAACTGCTTCATGGCGTACGACAAGATTCATAAGTTCTGTGATGACACCTTGAAGACAGTTCGTGATGGTCTGAAGAGCTGCTTAAAGGATTTGGACCTCTTCGGGAGCAAAAGATGGAATTCAAAGGAAGCTAGAGAAGTTCGCAAGTTTATCACTAGAATTGAACAGAGGTTGAAGCATAGGGATCAGATCAGACGGTTGGAGAGCTATGTTGGTGGGAGACCAAACTTCCCAATCTTGATATTTCAACGACCAGAATGATTGATTAGTTTGTGAATATTTAACAATCTTGATTGATTGTTTTGTTGTAACTTGTATGGTTTGTACACACATAATAGTGTACAACCCAAACTTTGTAAAGAAAGGACCCTGAGGCACGCTTCAGTGCCTCAATCCTAATATAAGGAGCCAAAGCTTCTTACTTTTGAGTACAATTAATCAAATTTATTAAGTTTTTTTTCTTCATAATTCTGCTCAAAAGAACATGTATTCCCTCTCGAAATCAAAACCTCAAAAAGTAATTTCACTTATTGAGGGGGAGTATATGAAATATCTTTGTTCATTACGAAAAGTTCTTGTTAAGATTCTTCCCGTAAACCTCAAAAAGCATATTTTAATCAAACGTTTTCCAAAAACAACATCAATATGCTATTTTTTAGAGGGAGAAAAACCAAGTGTGATTAAAACATGTGTAGAATCTCATGTGAGCTCGACTCAGTTATCACCAACAAATTGACAAAACTCAAATGTTAGTAATCGAAAAGACTTGTCCTGGACGGGTAATAATTTCAAGCTAGTCTAACTAGTGATGTAAGCGTGTCTCTAATAGGACTTGTCTAAGTAGATTGTACCAGGACAGGTAATAACTTCAAGCTAGTCTGACTAGTGATGTAAGCGTGTCTCGAATCAGTCATGTTCACTGAAATTCAATAAATTCAAAAGTGAGAACTTCGCCCAACATATACGAATTTATCTTAACAACCAGTGAGCACATGTGAAGGGGAGTATTTATGAAAATGGAAAACTCTCAAAGTGTTAACAAAATATGTTTTATAATCATAAACACTTTGAGAAATTTTACAAAAGGTTTTATGGCATGTGATCAATTAATCTAGGATAATCATGGAGTAATAAGGTGATTAATATTAGGTTTATATCCTATGATCCGCCAGAGCCAAAGGGGTCTACCCAAGGGCAACACCAATAGTTTAGAACTAGAGGTCCTTAGGTATATTGAAAAAAGGAGAAAAGAAATGAATGGAGAAAAAAGGGGTTGAAGAATTAAAAAGAAAACTTAATGAAAGGGTAAAAAGATATAGCCCTCCAAATGTTCAACCTTATGGCAGAAACTGGGTTCAATTCATATGCTACTGGTTATCACTAAGGTGATGCCGGTATTGAAGACAAGACGTCATGGACCCAGTGACGCACTGCACTTAACCTTCTAGCCACTCAGGTATCTCTTAAAAGATACTTGTTTCATTTCTCACGGAGAAACTCGCATAATCTATCGACCTCTCACTCCGAGATGTGTTGATATTGAAAAGGAGGCACTCTGCTCCATGCCTCCGACTACTGAAAACCAAAACCCACTTAATCGAGTATAGAGCCATGAGATTCATCAAAAGGTCTCTTAGTATACCCTTTCCAAAACATACACTTGTGTTCACCAAAAAGAACACAAGTTGTAAGAGTCTTTTATGAGATCTTTGGATCTTGCCACCCATATCATGGTGGATGTTACTATGTTTCAAACGGTCTACAGCCGTGGAGTGATACTTCGGTGTAATTCAGCGGCTTACCTGAATCACTGATATACTTCGGTATATCTGTGTAAGGTCTATTGAGGGTATCCGATTCAGAAACAACCTTTGTAAAGATTAGAGAGATTTTTCACACTATGCTGTTAATTATCTCAAAGTCCAAACTTGTAATTGCTAAGAACTTTGTTGCTAACTGTTTTCATGCAGGTACTCATGGAGACCCGGAGTTCCAGCTACCTGTGACCATCGTTACCATCATGATTCATCAACTTATACTCAAGATCCACATGCTCATACCAACATCATGAAAGTCAAAATTATCATAAAAGATCAATGAAAAGTCTAGAAAGATTCTACGTCAAAGTCAAAGAATCTACAAAGTTGAAAGACAAAGATCAATGCTATGAAATGAGAACTCTTCTTGTATGAAGATTCAAAGTCAAACGAAGTATGAGCATGTTGGAAAAGACGTTAAGACAACAGAGTCAATTAAGATGATGAAGGCATGACGAAACCAACATATGATCACAACTACGAAGAACAAAGAACAAAGATATAGGAGACGTCAAAGCCAAAGAAGCAAAGAAGATGTCAAGCAACCATTGATGACCAACCCTTAGGGGGAGATTGTTGGGAATACGTGTAATTAATCTAAAGTGTCGGTCAATAAATATGTAATCGGTTTCTTAGTTAATTAGGCTTATATGTTTGTAATAGTTCAAGGCTTATGTAGTAAGCCCATGGGCCTTGATAAATGTTCTAGAAAGCCTAAGTAGGGCGTTGCCCTAATCCACACACTATATATAGACATGTAACCCTCTTTAGAGGGCGTTGGTTCATGTTATGCAAGTTTACTCTTTACTTATCATTCTAACGTGTTCCTCCTAACTCTCTTCATTTCTCTCTCTAACTTTCTCTCACTAGATATACTTGTGTTGAATCATTAAGGTGACCTAACAACTAGCTGTCAGATACATGAGAGAACAAATCATGCTCTGATATAATTTTGGATCAACTGGTTTCTTGTGTAAATCAAAATCCAGTTTCGTTGTAGTAGCCATTGGGGTACTAGAAGGATCACATTTGTCCATTCCATGTTTCTCGAGGATTTCTAATTAGAATTATACCAGTTGGGGTTTGACGAATTTGAAGTCCAAGAAAATATTTTAGTTCCCCCATCATTGACATCTCAAATCTGCTCTTCATTAGATTTGAAAATTCTTTTGAAAGTTTTGGATTAGTGGAGCCAAAAATGTTGTCATCCACATAAATCTGAACGATCAAGATGTCATTGTTGTATTTTCGTGTAACAAGTGTTGGATCAACAATACCTTTTGTGAAGATGTTCTAAAGTAAAAATGAAGGTAGTTCATCATACCATGCCCGTGGAGCCTGTTTTAGACCGTACATGGCCTTCTTTAGCTTTTATACATTGTTTGGATGTTCCATATCAACAAAGCCTTCGGGTTGACACACATAAACCTCTTCCTTAATAGTGCCATTCAAGAACATTATCTTGATATCCATTTGATAGACCGTGATGTTCTTGTGAGCTGCGTAGGCTAGAAACATCCGAACCGCTTCTAGTCTTGTCGCTGGCGCGTATGATTCTTCAAAATCTATCTCTTCTTCTTGAGAATATCCTTTACCCACTAGAAGAGATTTTTTACGAATTACAGTCATTTCTTCATCTCTTTTGTTCTTCCATAACCATGATAACCGGTTTGTCGATCGGTTGTTCAACTTTTTCCCAAGAGTCATGTATTTCGTATTGTAGAAGTTCTTCCTGCATTACTTTAATCTAGCTTTCATTCGCCATTGCTTCACGAATGTTATTTGGTTCTTCATCCATGCATATAGCAAGTGCAAAGATACAAAGTTATGGATCTGTTGCTAGTCTGCTTCTCGTCATTACTGGCTGTTGTAAATCGCCGAGCACTTGTTGGATTGGATGGTCTCTTGTCCATTTTAGTTCTGAAGGATACCGTGGAATTACCAAATCAGTATTGTTAGCCCTTGAAAATGATTCAGCAGATCCCGTTGATTGATTAGCAAATGGATTGTTGAATTCTTCTAACTCTTCATTGTTATGGATTGGTGTTTGTTCATCTTGAGATTGTTGGTTTTGCTCTTGTACAACATTTTGTGGTAGAATGATTTCAATGACTGGTCTTTGTGTAGTTGATGTAGATGAGTTTGTTGTAGTTGGTGCTTCTTGTTCGACGGTTGTTAATGCATCTTGTGGTTGTGGTTGTCAATTTTTTTAGTGGGTGCAGCGGAACGATGTGTTGATTTATTTGTCAAATTTTCACCTTGATATTCATCAAACATTAACTCAAAGAAGTTTTCCAGTTTTTGATCTTTATGCTTATCACAATTTGTTGTTTGAGCTTCTTTAGGTACAATTCCTGAACTGATGTATCCAGAGTCTTAGTGTTAAGCTCGGGTCCTAATCTGTTGTAATTAAAAGCCATCTGGTTAAGCACGGGTTCTAGAGCGAGTCTCTCAAAAGCCATAGTCATGGTTGACATATCAGTTGAGAAGATCCATATGCAAATCTTTTAAATCTGCACATGAAGACACAGACGACGATACATTTGATTTGGACTTGGATCCCCACATAAGAATGGGTTCTGAGTCATTAGTTGTAAGAAAATTATCGTCTAATAGATCTTCAAATGATATCTCTTGATCCCAGACACATGGATGTTCATTGGATGTACAAGATGTGCAACAGTTGCTGTGTTTCTGTTGTAGTTCTCATAGTGATACCTTTTTTGGAACATATTTGGGTTTCTATTTCTGAGATGTCTTAGACTTAAGCCATTTAGGCGAAAGGTTGAGCTTGCTTATGTTGTTGTCCGAATTTTTTTGTTTTTTGGGCACAGAGTTGCAATCATCTATCATCAATTCAGCAAGCTTAGCTCAAAGAATTGTGTTTTCATTTTGAAGCTCTTGTGATTTTTTTAAATTTGTCTTTTGTTCAAATTCAAGCTCAGACGTTTTTGAAATAGACAAAAATTTAGATGATAGCACTCATTTTCTTTTCTTTCAAAGTAATTTTCAAATTCAGAGTTATGTTTTTCTAGCAGATTTTAATAATACTCAACATGTGTAAGACAGTACTGATGTACAATAGTCAATATAACATCATTGGATAGGATGTTTATCAGAAAATCATCAATGAGATTGTCATTGTTCTGAGATTGACATGTGACACAAGTGTTCTGAGATTGAATGCTTTATCATACTTAAGGTATGCTTGCGTTTTCTTTATCTTGTCTGTCAGAAGAGATTCAGGAAGTCTCATCCCTTGTTTGTGAGTGCTTCCTTTCGGGATGTAGACTTGACTGACTATTTTGTCCATTGCATACAAATGCTTTTCTTGATCTTCTAGACGTCGAGGAATGTCTTCATTGTCATCAAGGAGATGGTAGATGAGTAACTTGGTGTATCTTACAAAAGGGATTTTGGTGAATGGTTTTAGGTAGTGACTCTGAATCGTAAAGACTATGTCATCACAGATGAGTTGAGCGTAGTCGATTTTTTTCTGAGTCACTATTCCCCAGAAGATTTGCAAGTGAAAAAGACGAGGATTTTCATGACCACTGTCTCTTCCAGAGACTGATCTAGCCAAGATGTAGTAAATGGTTCCCCATGGTTGGGGAATGAGCTTGGCTTCGACCTTGGAAAATGATTTCAGTGGCTTGTTAGGTTGTACATCATATCCAATTTCCAAGACAAAGTTGAGAACGTCTTCTTCTGATGGAGTAGGATGAAACTTCTTGGTTGGTGCAGGAGCTTCTGGAAAAAGTAAGGTTTTGCGAAGATAGTTAACATCAACAGTGACTTCTTTTCCGTCCTGTGTGCAGACGAGTGTATCTTCTCCCATATCCAATCTGATTGTGTACCACATTTGGTGAATGTAGAACTCAGGAATGGAAGCAGACTTATCCAGCATGCTCCTACACTTGTGTAGTTTAAGAATTTCAATAGCTATTTGACATGATTGTTCTGCACACTTGATATTGTGAAATTCAACACGTGTGTTGTTCTTGCCAATTTCCCCGTCATAATCTTGTGGAAATGTGTTTTCTTTAGTGAGCATGGGAAGCGGTTGTTGAGCAGCCATTACTGAATTCTGAAACATCAATCAAAGACACAAATATGCACAATACATGAAAGTTAGCATATTGTTAAAGTTATGATCATTCATGTGTCCACATTCTTACATCATTGATTTAGCATGTTTAATGATTATTAACTTTGCAAAATGACATGCATTACGTGGCAGATTCAATTGGTGATGACACTTGCGCAAGTTCGATAACATTAGACTTTATTCAAATTTCGACAACATGTGACTTTATTTGAATTTCGATAAAATTAGACCTAATTGCGACAAATAATTTGAATTGAGATAGACTTAGTCAATTGCGATGAAATTGGCCAATTCCGATGAATTTTGAATTCCGACAAGTTTTGACCAATTACGATGCATTTTGAATTCCGATAAAATTTGTGCAATTGTGATGTAAAATCTTAATTGCGATAATCCATGTCCAATTACGATGAAAAATTTGAATAGCGATAAACCATGTCCAATTGTGATAAAAAATTTAAATTTCGATAAATTTTGTGCAATTGCGACAAAGTTATCCAATTCCGATGGATTTTGCAATTTCGACAATTTTCGCAATTCTGATGGATTTTGCAATTTCGACAATTTCTTATACAAGAAATTCCGATAACACTGTAGACGTACACTTTCTTGTGAATCTTTTTCGAAATTCTTTTCCTGTCCAATTTAAATCAAATCACGAGTTACAACATGATCGAAAACCAATTCTAGACAAGTGTAAGAACAGTTTATCTAAATTGAATGCGAATTGTTACAATTCCGATAGACCCTAAACTCAGATATATCAAAATTCAATTTAACATGTTAGATGTTTGATTGTTTGATTCCAATAGATTCCTATGATGTTTCAGAGTTTATAGGTCTGAATTTTAACAAATTTTAGCCATGAATCACAAAGATTGAACCTGGTCAAATTCTTCGTAAACCTTACTCATCAAAATTTGATAAATTATGTTACTAAGAGCAATTCGAGGTTAGTAACATGTTTAGAACAATGTTCCGACTATATCCCACCACACAATTTAAACTCAAACATATCCAAACATTTTTCCCCAAATCATGCGTATGAACCCTGAATTGAAAATTCATCAATTCGTGTTTCTGGGAACGATTGGGTTATAGAATCATGTTAAAAACTTGTTTAAGAACATATCCGACCACATAAATCAAAATCAAACTCCCAAAATCAGTTCTACCCAAATCGACTTAAACCCTAAACCTATTTCACTCGATTTAGAAAAATTTAGCTATTGGATCTTTGTGAAATCAAAAACCTATTCTTATATTTGTATTATAAACATGATTCCACTTACAGATTATTGAAAACACAAACGGATTTGAATATTTGATGTGGGTCGTTGATCTTGGTGGTTGAAGTAATAAATATGTTTGGTGAAATATACTAACTACAATTCAGATGCAGTAAATGCCACTAATTTTTGTTTTTGTGGTAAAATTCAAGTATTCAACTTTTGTCACATTTGGTCCTTTAACTAAAGATTTTGCACAGTTAGTCCAATTCTCACAAAACTAAAACACGTAGTGATATATTTGGCAAGAACAATTTTAATACACCTCCTTGTCTTAGGAATATGAGAAAACATTTTACGAACAAGGAGGGTATCATAAGAATAATATTACCAACACATTATAAAACAACATTTTTTTAGGAAATATGCAAGTACAAATTTTAAGAAAAATTTTAAAATTTGAATTTCATACTCCTCCTCAACACTTATTCGGAAAGAATTGGTAATTTGTTTAAATGAACAAAGTGGTGACGGAAATTTTGTACTTGTGTGTGTATATATATATATATATATATAATATATATATATATATATTATATAATATATTATGTATATATATTTATATATATATATGTAATATGTATATAACAGGATAAACATGAATAGATAAAGCCACATCATCACGATTAAGTCCACGCCAGCATAATTAAGTCCATGTCAAAGGCCACATCATCACATTAAGGCCATGTATGCAATAATCCGGTTGTTAATTTATTTGTCAAAAAATCACATGCATGGATTCGAACTCAATACCATGTTCATATTATGTCGTGAGTTACCCACTGAACCACCTTAATTTTTTTGTTAGATTATGCAGACAATTTTCTATAAATGATACAACGCAATCATCGGATTGGGTTTGTATGTTTTCAAACCTAATTCTACATTATATATATGACTTATTACGTCATATCATAACCCATTCACAAACACGCATTATACACGATCCATATATCAATATGCAACCACAAAGACATTCAGCAAGGCTGTCAATATCAAACGTCAAAAGGATGTTTGAAACTGGAACGAAAAAGAAGAAAAACAAAAACATTATAGTTGATTCATCGGGTAATTTTTATAATAAACAATTAAACATTGATTGTTTGGTTATGAATATGAATCGTATTATGGGTTAAACATTGATTGTTTGTTTATGAATATGAATGGTATTATGAACTGCTTATACACGTTTGAATTGTGTGTTACAAAAAAGGTTTACCAGTACTAAGTTTGAATGAGCAGTACTAACTTGAAACTTAGTACCGCTATTATGAGTTTAGGAGAAGCAATACTAACAGTTAGTACTGCTATAATGCGTTTAAAGAAGTAGTACTAACTTGAAAGTTAGTACTGCTGGAACCTAATTGTCATAGTATGTTCGATTAGGTTTTTACATGTAATTAAGAATTGTTTTTGTACAAATTTCCAGCAGCAACTGAGGAGGCAACCAACAATATTATACTGGATGACATTCACCAAGGCTGTCAATATCAAACGTTAAAAGGACGTCTAAAACTGGAACGAAAAAGAAGAAAAACAAAAACAATATAGTTGATTCATCGGGTAATTTTTATAATAAACAGTTAAACATTGATTGTTTGGTTATGAATATGAATCGTATTATGGGTTAAACATTGATTGTTTGTTTATGAATATGAATGGTATTATAAACTGCTTATAGACGTTTGAATTGTGTGTTACTAAAAAGGTTTACTAGTACTAAGTTTGAATGAGCAGTACTAACATGAAACTTAGTACCGCTATTATGAGTTTAGAGAAGCATTACTAACAGTTAGTACTGCTATTATGCGTTTAAAGAAGTAGTACTAACTTGAAAGTTAGTACTGCTGGAACCTAATTGTTATAGTATGTATGATTAGGTTTTTATATGTAATTAAGAATTGTTTTTGTACAATTTTCCAGCAGCAACTGAGGAGGCAACCAACAACATTATACTAGATTCAGCAGGTGGTTTGTTTATTAACAATTAAACATCCATGGTTTGAAACATTCATTAGATATTCAACGTTTTCTATTGACATGATATATATACAGTTTTTGAAAATAAATATAAAACACAAGATTTATGTACTAATATTTTAAAATGGCAATATGCAGATCTTACAGAATTGATTGCAATTTCTGGGACAATTGGGCGCAAATGTGGAATGCATATGATGAGAAACTTGAAGAAGTTGGGCATTTTGACATCCTTTTGATGTTAGCGAAAGTTAAATACTGGGGTAGTAAGTTTAAAATATATTTATTGTACATTGAATACATTAAATTATGTTATATATAGTTGATACAATTGTTGATGTAACTTCATTATTAAATACAGACAAGCCTGTAATACACAATGCTCTTTTTGGATCAAAGACCTATATTAATAGAAGAATACCCCAATGTATATTTGATTTTAAATGTACATGTAATTATATCTGAAGGTTGTAAGCAATATAGTTTTTAATCAAAATTGAGTTCATACTGCTAAGTCAAAAAATTTCCAAAAGTTAGTACTGGTAAGTTTAAGTTTGTACTGCTGGATAGACGTTAGTACTGGTGCAAAATTACAGCTTTTTGAAATTAGCCGTTGAGAAGTATGTTGAGATTTTACTGACAATTCCTTATCTTAAGGGTTTACTTTTTGGATACTTTTCCTTTTAATCTCTTATATTCACCTTTCTTCAATCAAAAGTTATCTTTTACTTTAAGTCGGTCCAATAGAAACCCTCATAAGTCGTTCATAATATCTCAATTCACTTTCTTCAACCTACTTTCTAACCTAAATTACTTTAATTCAAGCAGTCAAATCAATAATTTACTAACAATCATGGCTACTTTAACCTTAGTCGATAAACACAACATGGTAGCTTATTTGCAAAACGCAGAGGATGACACCCAATTCCATCAGATAGTGGATTTTTTAAATGGTTCTCAAATAAGGTATTCCTTACTTCTTAATCCCACTATCTATGTCTCCCACCTTAAAGAGTTTTGGCAGAGTGCTACTGTCAGAACGTTTGACAATGGAGACAAAGAGCTAAATGCCACAGTGGATGGTAAATCTATCACTCTTACTAAAGCATCACTCAGGAGGCATCTCCATCTGAATGATAACAATGGTATTAATGCTATGCCAAACACTGAAATCTTTGAAACTTTAACCAGGATGGGTAGAACATCCAATCAAAATCTTTAACTTTTCAAAAAGGTTGTTTTGCCCCACAATGGAGGTTTTTGATACATACCATCCTTCACTGTCTCAGTCCTAAGAAAACCTCATGAGAACAGTTCAGTAGCAATATTGCACCTACTATCATTTGTTTAGCTACTGATAGGACTTTTAACTTTTCAAAACTTATCTTTGAAGGAATGGTCAAAAATATTGATAACAAATTAAAATTTTTGATGTATCCCAGGTTCATTCAAACTATTTTAAACATGAGGGCACATCAGATTCTTCCTCATAAAAATGTTTATCCAACACTCAAACTTACCTAGAAACTTTTTAATAATATGAGGATGGCCTCAAAAGGGTACAGTGGGAAAGAAGTTCCATTATTTGATTCAATGTTACAGGTACAGGGTGAAGGGTCAACAACCCCAGTTGACTCCCAACACACACCCACAAGTTTTGAACAATCAGCCTCATAACCAACCTCATCACCAGATAGGTCATTATCCAGAAAGGGATCTGATGTTCCTCAACACAGAGTTCCTATCCCTCCCTTTGTAGCAGATGAGGCTGGCATTGTCAGTGTAGGAAGGGCTGCTTCTACTGTCTCAAGCTTAGAAGCTGGGCAGGACAGAGGTAACATAAATAAGACCCAACCTATGGCAATACCAACAGCCATGTAGCAGATGAGGCTGGCATTGTCAGTGTAGGAAGGGCTGCTTCTACTGTCTCAAGCTTAGAAGCTGGGCAGGACAGAGGTAACATAAATAAGACCCAACCTATGGCAACACCAACAGTACCAAGTTCCTTTAACCCAGTACTATTGGTGGAATACCAAGCCAACCAGAAATATTGGGTGACTCAAAGGCTCACCATATGGTGGAGTCTGAGTCTTTGACCCATGATGCACCTCTCCCTGAAGGTCACACATCAGGAAATGCTGAGGACAGTCAGAAACTTATGGAATTGATGGAAGTATGTACCAAATTGTCTAAGAAAGTGTCTAGCTTGGAGACTGATCTCAACACTGACAAAAAGGTTTTTGGCAAGGTGTATAATAAATTGGTGCTTAAAGTCAAGAAACTGGAGCAGAAGGTGAAGACACTCCTAAGAAAGAGATAATCAAAATTGGTGGAATCAACTAATTTATCCTCTTCATCAAGTTCATCAGATGGTCAGAATGATGGTCAAGGTAAGGAATCTTACAAACAAAGGAGGAAGATTGCTCAACTAGATGAAGATCCTTATGTTACTTTGGTTCAAGAGGAGTCTGGTACCTACGGGAGGCCAGATGCATAGCATGAAGAAGGTACTGCCAGTCAAGTTGAAGGTACTGGTGGTATATCACAAGGTACTGTTGGTGCAGTATATACAAGAAGAACAAAGAAGTCAAGATTAGACAAGGTTAAGGGAATAATGGTGGAAGAAGAACCATCTCAGAAGATAACCAAGAATAACCAATCACAGATTGCTCTTGATGAGGAGTTAGCTCAAAGGTTTCATGAAGAAGCGCTAGCAAGGGCAGCTGATGAAAAAGGGTTAGCAAAATTTATGGTTGAAGATATGTTTCAGACTGAAGAAGAATAAATAGCTGCTCAAGTTCTTGCAGATAAGGAGTTAGCTGCTATGCTTTAAGAGGAGGAAAGGTCACAGTTCACCAGAGAAGATCAATAACAGGCCATTGATGACCTATTGGAGCAAATTAGGCAAAATCAAAGAAAGAAGAAAGTTTATCAGAAGAAACCTCCTACAAGGACAGAACAACTGCAGTACATGAAAGCTTATTTGAAGCATCAGGACAAATGGAAAGAAAAGCACTTCAAGGGAAGATCTTTTGAAGAAATAGAAAAGATATACATTGATACTCATAGGAGAATGCAAATCTTCCTGAGAGGTGATGCAGTTGAAGGCAGATGAGAGAAAAGAGGAGCCGAGCAATTGGAGTCTGAAGAACCCAATAAACAAAAGACAGAAGAAGAAAAGCATGATGAAACAGTTGTTAAAGAAGAAGAGGAAATATTGTCAAAAGAACAAATCCATTGCATGATGGTGGTGGTTCCAGAATCATTGAATATAGATCCAATTCAAGGCAAACATCCCATCATTGATTGGGAGGTTTATACAGATGGAGCTATTAAAGGGTGGAAAATCATTAGGGTTGGAGGTCAATTTGAAGTCTACAATTTCTTTGAAGATATGATCAAAGCTTTTGACAGAGAAGACTTGGATAAGCTGGAGCTTAGTTCAAGAAAGGTTCAAGTCTACTGATCCAATAGATGATAAAGATAAAGAGCTTTGGCTACAACTGAAGAGACTATATGATCCTGACACAGGTAAAGCTATATGGAGATTTCAGGCTCATCACTTGGCTATCACATGGAGATTATTTGACACCTGTGGAGTGCACAAGGTATCTACTAAAGCAGGAGTGGAGATCTACATGTTAGTGGAGAAATATTATCCTATAAGAACATGAGTACTAACAATCATGCTAGAATCCAGACTCAAAGTTGATGAAGAATCAGAAATGGCTAGAGAATTGATAAGGAAAACATATCAGTTAGCAGAAGAAAGGAAAGCCAGAAGACTAAGATTGATAATGTAGTGTTTGGAATAGTCCTCACAATCCTCATTTAATTCAAGAAACTTGATAATTTTGGGTAAATCACAAGTTTAGGGGATGATTGTTGGGAATTAAATGTCTCAAGACTTAGTACTGGTGGAAGATATGAACTAAAGAGAATATATGATCCTGACACAGGTGAAGCTATATGGAGATTTCAAGCTCATCATTCAGCAATCACATGGAGATTGTTTGATAACTGTGGAGTGCATAAGGTGTCTACTAAAGCAAGATTAAAGATCTACTTGTTAGTGGAGAAGGAGTATCCTATCAGAGCAGAAGTACTAACTGTCATGCTATCATCCAGACTCAAAGTTGATAAAGAATCAGAGATGGCAAGAGAATTGATAAGGAAGATATTTCAGCTTCCAGAAGAAAGGAAAGCCAGAAGACTAAGGCTGACAATGTAGTGTTTGGAAGAGTCTTCACAATCCTCATTTAATTCAAGAAACTTGATTAATTCAAGAAACATCATTGTTGCTAAAAAACTTTAGCGGTACTAATTTTAAAGAAGCAGTACTAACTTCAAAGTTAGTACTGTTGGTTATGTTTGGCTTATTTACTTCTTAGTTAAAAAGTTTTAGAAAAAGTGCATTCATAAAAATAAGCTTATCTCAGCTTTTTAAGTTTCTATTCATTTATTTGAGTTACTTTTATTGAACTGCTTTTGTTAGACAACCAAAAAGGACTATGATATGTGGTGTTATTATGAAAATTCTATTGGGTTTATAAGCTTGATGTAAATAAATGCATGATGTCCCACATAGATAGCTTTTAGTGTACTTATTCAATTGCTAAAAAACTTAGCAGTACTAAGTTTAAAGGATCAGTACTAACAAATTATCATATGTTACATAAATTACTAATAAAATATACATTATCAAAACATAACTGGCTTCATGTGTATTTTATAAAATACACAATAAAAGTGTCAAAAACCTAAAACAAAACATTGTACAACATTATTGAGTTTATAAACTTGATGTAAATAACTACATGATGTCCCACATAGATGAAATAGTAAAGTTGAAGTTATTTTAAATAACACTACTGTAAAAATCAAGAGACTACTAGCACGCTATAAACATTCAAACTAAAAAATCTTTAATTGTTAGGCTATAAGAGATATCATGTTATTAATATTGGGCTACTAACAAATCCAATATGTTAATTGTTAACATAAGTTAACATGGTTAACATTATTGAGTTTATAAGCTTGATGTAAATAAATACATGATGTCCCACATAGAGGAAATAGTAAAATTGAAACTACTGTATAAAACGTAATATTCATGAGAGGTGGGCTTAGAATGAAGTTATAATGGAAATTCATACGAATGCTTAATTCTTTTTTATATAAATTAAAAAAAAAAAGGTCCAATCAAGTCAACCACAAGTCGGTTTGGGACTTTGCGTTAACAATAAAACATGCAAACCAACTCTCCCTATATACCATCCCATCATAATTATTTAACTTAATCTCCTCCTCCATTAACGTTCTATCAAATCATGGAAAATCAACAGCTCTTTAAAAAATTTTGAGGTAATCACGACATTTAATTTTATAACAATCTATAAATCTGATCATGAGCTAACAACTCACCCATTACCAGTGCAACATCTTTTTTGATTTATATACTGGGTTTGTTAGTATTATGCCATAGTTACTTTTATGTTAGCCGAAGGTTTATAATAAAGAATTACTGTTCAATCGTAGTGGTGACGATTATATGATAATCAACCCCCACAATGTTTAACATGTTACTTAAACTTTGTGTTTTTTAATATTATTCTCACACTCACTATATACTTTATAGTGCAAAGTCGTACCCTATAACATATTGTTAAAGATTCATGCATGAACTAAATACATTTGTATTTTGGGATTTATGTTTAAAATAGGTTAACACCAAATTTTAACTCTGCCATAATTCACATATTTGTCTTCTTAGATGTGTATTAAAGCTATATTCATGTTAACCTTAGGTTAATCATAGTGTGTTATAGTCCACAATTACTTAAATAGTTACCTGACCAACAATGACAATGATAAATACTCTTACTGGATTTGTTAGTATTATGCCAGAGTTACTTTGATGTTAGCCGAAGGTTTGTAATCGTGATTTATAGTTCAATCGTAGTGGTCACAATTATCTGATAACCAACTGCCACAATGTTTAAACTATTATTTATACTTTGCTTTTTTTTGATATTATTATCACACTCACTAGATGGTTTATAGTGCAAAGTGCTTACTTGTAACATATTATTAAAGATTCATACATAAACTAAATACATTTGTATTTTGGGATTTATGTTAAAGATAGGTAAGCACCAATTTTTTACTCTGCCATAATTGACATATTTCTCTTCTTAGATGTATATTGAAGCAATATTCATGATAACCTTAGGTTAATCATACTGTGTTATAGTCCACAATTACTTAAAAACTTACATGTACCTGAACAACAATCACAGCCATAAATACTCTTACGATTATAACCAATTGAACCTCCAATATCAGACAATCAGTTATGGAATTCTCTTAATCCAGACATTATGTATAATATAACAGCACTATATTAGCATATCATGATAATAGTAACAATGTATAAACTTCTAATCTTAGAAATAATTTAATCATAGGTTTACATTAAGCATACACTAATGATAATCGTAACCGTCCTAACAATAATGAAAACAAACGTGTGATTGCCGCTGTGCTGAAATGTACACAATGTATTCCTCTGTGTTATTTTTGGCCTAAAACAGTATAATGTTGTCTAAAGATTTTGGCAACATTCAAGTATTACTTATAAAAAAACCATGATTTACACGAGTTTACATACTAGATTCACTTCAAACAAGATGGCTCAACAATTTATGTTCAAATACACGCATGACACATTTGAAAATCAATAGGTAAACCTTATTCATACATATTTATGTTATATATTAATGCATAAATAGTTATGCAATTTAAGTCAAGGAATAAAAAATTTTGGTTTATGTTACGGTTCTAAATAATAGATCTTGTCGGATGTTTTTGCCGAATACTTCCAGAATGAAAGCAACATGCTTTACCTGAATGGTACCGACAGGTACCGTTACAAAACAGACCTCCAAAACATAGACGAAAAATGGGTGCTATGTGACAAAGAGTGGTCTGAGTTTGTTGCAGCAAATGTTCCTCGCATTGCAACTACAATGCATTTTGTTAGGATCAGACAAGACGACTACTACGTGACAGCCTACGACATTAGTGGATCAGAGTGTGCGGGATACGATAGACGAAAAATAGGACCAAGAATGACCAGGTGTTTGGCAACGCATGCTCCAGGAATCACGGTAATCAAATATCTATATTGTAACCATACTCTCGATTCAAAACTAAATTAAACTTTGTTATCAATGTATAACTGAATTATAAAATTCATTTTTTTCCGTGTAGTTACTACCAGGCGATTTCTTATGAGATATCTGGCAAATCAATTTCACCTTCATCTACGCAGGAATGGCTTTCCATGTTCGCCAAATGTGAGTTAAACCTTGGGAGGATAGGACTGTCAGAATGAATGGCTTAACAAGTTATGGGTGGGACGACTTCGTTGTGACAGCGGGGTTAGAGTGGGGTCAACAACTTGTCTTTACAAACCTTGAAAGATACACATTATCAGTTGTTGTCATAGGAGGCTATGATGGTCTTGGACTCAGCAGGGAAGACATATGAACTACTTTGTTAAAGAGACCACCTAGACCAATTCTTTATCGAGATCGTAATGGTAATTCAAAGTCTCTGTTTTTCAGTTTTACTTATAATTTTAAAACAAATCAAACCATCATAACCATCTATTATCAAACTGCATAACAACACAATCACATTATTATTGCAGACCCGAGAATGCATCACATTTGCACAAGGCACCATCACAATGCTCATGTAAATGAAGACATGGTCCTTTACACATGGTTCCGCCTAGAAGTTGGATATTACTATCCAGTGCTAAGATACAAACAATAAATGAGCAAACCAAAAAATGTAAAATATCTGTTTTGAAAAAATGAAACTAACCGCATAATCCATTTTACAAAACAGGCGATCGAATCCAAAATCTGGGACAACTTGAAGTTGCACAAGTACAGGAAAGCAGGGATCATACACATGAACTGGGCTTACTCAGTCAAGTTGCATCCGGTTTTACATACAGACAACCCTTTTCAGATCAAAGCCCTGGTGATGGCAGGGAACTGGTATCAGTTTGGACAAGATTGTGGCTTTGAACAATAGAAAATGATGTGTATAAAGCTGGTACGTTATGAGGTTCAATCAGATGAAGGCCAACTACAGCGAGTCCCAATATTCCATGTTTGTTAATATGCTATCACATGTTATCAGTTTATGATGCCACAAACAAATTAGAAACATTTGTATATATCTTTTTTGGAAGTAGGATACTTACATCCTAACTTTATAAACCTTATAATCTGTCTATATAAAATTATATGAATCGTATTATGAACTGCTTATATACTTTTGAATTTTGTGTTACTAAAAAGCTTTAACAGTACTAATTTTAAAGAAGCAGTACTAACTTGAAATTTAGTACTGCTATTATGAGTTTAAAGGAGTAGTACTAACTTGAAAGTTAGTACTGCTGGAACCTAATTGTTATAGTATGTATGATTAGGTTCTCAGATGTAACTAAGAATTGTTTGTGTACACATTTTCAGCAGCAGCTGAGAAATTATATTATAGCATACTTGATTGTAATGTTTTAATATCATTACAGAAAACCAATGTTAAAAATCAAACAACATCCTAACTTGATAAAACTTTTAATTTGTTATGTTACACTTAATAGTGGTTATTATATATTGAGTTTATAAGCTTTATGTAAATAGTTACATGATGTCCCAAATAGATAAAATAGTAAACTTGAAGCTATTTTATAAAACGTGATGTGCATGAGAGGTACGTGTTGGGCTTAGTGGTTATTATATATTGAGTTTATAAGCTTTATGTAAATAGCTACATGATGTCCCACATAGATGAAATAGTAAACTTGAAGCATCTTTATAAAACGTGATGTGCATGAGAGGTACATGTTGGGCTTTGTATGAAGTTCTATTATATCTTGGGCGGTAATTTGTAATTATACATTTAGCCGCTCAAGTTAAAATAGAACTTTATATGAATGCTTAACTTTTTTTTATAAGAACAATAATGTACCAAACAGAAAATTAAATAAGAAATCTGGGACGACTTGAACATGCACAAGTACACGAAAGGAGATATCATACACAGGAAACGGTGTTACCGAGTGAATCTGCATGCGGTTTTACACAACTCTTTCTATAATATAAATCAGTAATACCAAAGAAAACCTTTTAATGTATATCTATATAAATATGTACAAAATCAATTCTATAATTATGTTCAAAAGATATATGTAATCTAAAATATATATGAAATGTATATCTATATTAAAAATTTAATGTATAAGAAATCGAATCCTAAAATATATCCACCTATATGTTCTATAAATAACAACATTTGATATATACTGTTCAATCCTAAAATACGATTACTGTTATCAAAAAACAATAACAATGGTGACAGAAAAGGCATCGAAGGTATTCATGTTTTGATCAAAATTAGTACATTAATTATGTGTGAAATTAAACAAACTATATAGAATATCAAATACTAACACTTTTGTATGTTAATTATATGCAGGAAAACAAAAAAGAAACAGCTAAAACCCACTCTAACCACTCAAACCATAATGATAGGTTTACAAAATATAAACCATCCATTGTTAGATCTGACGATGAAGAGGTAACACTAATAGGGTATATTCGTATTATGTCAACCTTATAAATCAGAAAATCTAATTATCTTTCTAATACTTGCAGGTTAATCCATCAGATGATGAGGTATTATAACATAAATGTGCTTATTATTATTGACATTTATTTGTGTTAGATTTAAAAAATTAATAATAAACATAAGATATATAGATTTATGCTGCTGGTGTCAATGGTTATCGAACTACTCCAATTTGGAATAAGCAAAAACAAAACAATCCATATGTATACAACATATCTGATGATGATGTTGATTTACATGATACTGATAATGAGGTATTATATAAAAGTTTAATTACGTAGTATTTTGCATAGTAGTAAACAAAAAATATTTATTAGTTTTTAATTTTTTATGCACTGTTTAGGTTGTTTGTTTGACACACAACAGTCGGAGATTGTCAAAGGTGAAATCTGAAACCGGTAAACACATATGCAAGTTTGATTATTCTGAATATCAATATGATAATGAGGTATTTTTATTAAATTTTGGCAATATTTTATTATGTCAAACTCATCAACCAGAAAATCTAAATATCTTCTTAATACTTGCAGGCTGTTCCAGTTACACGTAAACGGTATAGATTGACTAAAGACAACCAGTTAGTCAGCAACAAAATTTTTTATGTTAGTTCATCAGATGATGAAAAGGCACAAAAAACAGATGACAATGAAGAGATAAAAAAAATAATTGTAATTCATATATTATATAATACTTATCAATAAAAAAAACTAACTACCTTTGTAATAATTGCAGCCTCTCCCAGTTATACATAAACGCCGTAGACTGACAAAAGACGGCAAGTTAGTCAACAACATAATTATTGATTTGATTTCATCAGACGATGAAAAGACACAAGCAAACAAAGTTATGATGAAAAGGCAAGACCATTATCTTACCGAGATCTATCAAAGATATCTGATGATGAAGAACCAAATACGTTTACGTATTAAAAAAAAAAACACAAAACTCTATAGCATTGAACCGACAAAAATATATGCTCTATGATGAAGATACGGATGACGAACATGAGAACAACAACAACGTATCTGAAGAAGGTGTGTGGGTTAATATAAATGATCTGGATGAACCTTTTTATGATTTAGTTGACTAAACCCAAGTATACTATTCTTGATGAAGATATCAATGAAGAATCTTCAACAGGTTATTTGTTAAAAGGTAATTCCATTAACAATTTTGTTTGTGAGTGGTGTTTAGAAAATTTAAATTTGAACTTATATATTTGCTTTTTAAATTATTATTTATTATTTATTTATTTTTTTTATTTTATATATATATATATAATTTTTTTTTACATCCATAGGTGAGGAATATCATGATGATGATGGCCAATACAAATATACAGCCATGGATGAGGAATATGAAAGAGAACTTTTACGCAAACATAACGTGAGTGACAATGAGATGTGGGATGATACGGTTGATATTGATGGAAAAGTGCGTGGAACACATGTTTCTAACAGCTACATCGATGCCGAAGTATGGGAAGCCGATTTAGATGCATATAGTGTTAGATATGTATCTTCTGATGACGATATAGCAAGTTTTATTAATGACGGCTTTACTGATTATGAAACAACCGATGATGAGAATAGTGATGATGATATTTGATCAAGCATACAAAGAATCTTAGAAAATTATGTTTCTTGAGTATTTATGTCTTAAAGAGTTGCGATTGTTACTATTTTATTTCTAAGATGTCCATAGGATTTATTTTTATTAATAATAAAATTTATGTATTTAATTAGTATAAAAAACATGTAGTATTATCAATTTAACTGTTTTTCCTATATGAGACATTAGGTGTAAATTTGCATCTAGATTTAAAAAAACTCCATATGGAACCTTTAACATAAGAAAATATATACTACTATATCTAAACAAGTTATAATCTATTGTTAATAAACAATATATCTTAAAAAGTTTATATTATAAAAGTAACAAAATGTTGTTAAATATAAAATATAATCCATCCTTGAAATGTAACAAACATTGTAACAACCCTTATCAATTTAGTATACAATTAATATTTAATAAAAAAACACACTAAAAAAATATGTATCGGTATTTAAAATAAAATTTGTTGTACGGTGTAATCAGTATTAACGTTCAATGAAATAAGTACAAACAACTTCCTAGCAATACTAAGAAAAAACGAGCAGTACTAACATCAATACGTATTAGCAGTACAAACGTATCAATAACAATATTAAGTACTATAGGGAGTACTAACTTTCCTGACTAGCAGTATTACCATACCAGTAGCAGTATAAATCAACTTATACCTTCATTAACCCTTCAATCCAAAATACATCCTTATAAATTAGTGTTAAACAAACTAAACATCATTTTCTATACTTAGATACACATTCAACTAATCCTAAAGCTACATATATACATAAGTTTCATTATATACATCATTCAACAAAACGGATACGGACAGATCCATATCTAATAGCAATAGTCAGTACGAGTTCACACTTAAATATCCTAAAAACCACATACCATAAACATAATAGAAGT